>JAHWFP010176456.1:2136-83495 GCA_023313725.1 Lithobius niger | reverse complement strand
GGGGGGGCTGTAACTAAAGACTGGTGCATTTCCGGACCCATGTTTATAGGACTTTTTCTTCTTATCTTTGATCACACAGCGGACCCTCAAAATATTTGACACCAATTTCCGAACACCCTGTATTTACAACGTCCTTGCTTTACAATATTCGCTCTTAGCCCCTCATGGATTAACGAATATTCCCTTAACATTAATTTATACCCTGCATAAGGAAAAATTTGAACGTGCGTCTTGACAAAACCACCGGACATATTTCTAGTCTGCTTGTTTTCTTGGAGAAAAACCTTAACTATGATTTTCTGTTGGCATTAATTCAAGGGAAAAACCCCAAGAACGAGTAAGATTGCCCTGATGCACGTTCCTATTCCTACTTATCTTTTGGTTAATTTAATTCTTTTCCTGCTCTAGTGAATTAATTTCACTCTGGTTTCTGATTTCGGACAGGGGATCTGATTCTGAGTGCAATGAGAATCTTATTTTATACTTACTCTGTATACATTACAGAGCAATGACACTTTTCAATATCATATTTTATCGGAATCAACTGTTTCTACTGAAATAAGACATTCAATTCAATGACACATTTCCATAGTAATTCAATTTTCATGTCAATAATGCAATTCATAGTCATAGTCATTTCATTTTCGCAATCAATGCATATCATTTTCATGTTCATATAAACATAATGTCATTTTCATATAATCATAATCATGATCACATAATATTAAATCAAAGCATTTCATTTTCATGCACACTAAGTTGGCCAACTTTTCATGCAAATGCAAAAAAATATATATATGTATAGACAACAAACCAATATTTATGATTTCACTTTTTCGTTTTTCAAACCTGTGTCGGCTCACATGAGCTCGTATATTTTGTTTGCGTACATGATATCTATCCTCCTTTTTACTTTTTTCATTTCAGGCCATTGTTTATTAGGAGGCCACACTAAACTAGGAGTGTTGCAACGTGTTTGGAAATCATGGTTCCACCAATTCAAAATAATAAAAAAAATTCATTTCATTTTTTTTTTTTTTCGAAATGTTCTCACAACTGCATTGTTCATAGTCTTGTTTTTAATAGTTCATCTTTGAACACGTAACTGTTCTCATATTGTCTTTCAGTGCTCTTTGCTTGATTCTTTCATACTGATTGTTCAGTGCGATTCACATCTGACCACTGAGATCTCAATTTTACGGTTCAATGATCATTCTTAATGCAGTCGTAACTATCCATTTTGAAGTACGATTATGCTGCAATTTTCGTGATTATTTTGGTGTAACCACAAATGTTTGGTGCAATTTTGCTGCTTTCTGTTATCTTTGTGATTGCGTTGGTGTAATCACAAATGTTCGGTGCAATTTTGTTGCTTTCTGTTATCGTTGTGATTGCGTTGGTGTAATC
Source organism: Lithobius niger (assembly GCA_023313725.1). NCBI lineage: Eukaryota > Metazoa > Arthropoda > Chilopoda > Lithobiomorpha > Lithobiidae > Lithobius > Lithobius niger. Next base: position 82,088 of record JAHWFP010176456.1, on the reverse strand, counting down.
ACAAATGTTCGGTGCAATTTTGTCGCTTTCTGTTATCGTTGTGATTGCGTTGGTGTAATCACAAATGTTCGGTGCAATTTTGCTGCTTTCTGCTATCGTTGTGATTGCGTTGGTGTAATCACAAATGTTCGGTGCAATTTTACTGCCGTTTTCTCCAATCGTTGTGATTGCGTTGGTGAAATCACAATGTTCGGTGCAATTTTTGTTGCTTTCTGCTATCATTGTGATTGCGTTGGTGTAATCACAAATGTTCGGTGCAATTTTACTGCAGTTTTCTCCAATCGTTGTAATTACCTCATGTAACCACAAATGTTCGGTGCAATTTCCCTGCACTTACTCCACTCGTTGTGATTACCTCATGTAACCACAAATGCTCGGTGCAATGTCGCTGCACCACTCCACTCGTTGTGATTACCTCATGTAACCACAAATGCTCGGTGCAATTTCGCTGCACTACTCCACTCGTGATTACCTCATGTAACCACAAATGTTCGGTGCAATTTCGCTGCACTACTCCACTCGTTCTGATTACCTCATGTAACCACAAATGCTCGGTGCAATTTCGCTGCACTACTCCACTCATTGTGATCACGAAAGTTTGGTGCAATTTCGCTGCACTAAACTCCCATCGCTGTGATCGCAAAAGTTCGGTGCAATTTCGCTGCACTAACTCCAATCGTTGTGATCACGAAAGTTCGGTGCAATTTCACTGCACTAAACTCCCATAGCTGTGATCACAAAAGTTCGGTGCAATTTCGCTGCACTAACTCCACTTTTTGCAATTACCTGGGGCAACCACAAATGTTCGGTGCAATTTCGCTGCACTTACTCCAATTGTGAATGCCACGTCCCATCATGGATGTCATGTACCATCATGGATGTCGGGTCCCATTATGGATGTCAAGTCCCATTATGGATGTCATGTACCAAGGCTGATGTTCTGCCCTGTGTCCTTCTCAGTGAGCCTGCCTATGACAAGAACAAGGCATTAATATCTTTTGAATACATTTGGTTTCATAATTTTCATTTGCTACAACTTCATAATTTTACTTTATAACATTATGACTAAAAAAAAATACCGTATTCATTTTTAACAGTGGCAACTTTTTTTTTTCATACTGATAGTTTCTACACAATCAAAAAAAATTTCATCTCAAACGGAAATTATTTTTATTTCTTTTATTTTAATTCAATTTCAGTAACTGTATTCAACGAGTTTCGTTTTGTCATCTCAGCCAAACGTGCTATACGAATTTTTCGCATCTGAGCTTTGGATGCTGCATCTCTCAAAGTAGAGTCATTACTAGCAGCGCCATCTTGATGCGGTGTTAGCAACTATTTTTAACCAACTGCATTTCAATCATTCAATTCTAGTATGAGCTTAATTGAGGGGGAGAAAACTCAAAAGTTCGTTTTTGATTCTTAATCACTTAATTAAGTGTCAAACTCGAGGAGATTCCTCCTCTGAATTGTTCATTCAAAATTAAATTTCCAAGTGTTTTACACCTTTTGTCAGTTTTTTGTAAGTTCAGGGGACTTCTATTCTGGGTCCCTACTAATGCCTCAGGCCAAATGACACGTGACCCCGGTGCCATTCATAACTGAAAACAACTGTTGTGAGGAGCAATGTGTCCACATAAAATTGTACTTCATCGGGGAAAAAATTCTCATTTTTATTTTATATGATAAGTTGTCTTATTTGACAGGAACATAACATTGAAGTGTCGCTTACCTTCTGTATAACATTGGGTTATAACTGTCAATTTTACTTAAATTTCTGCAATGGTAACATTATTTGTGACATGCACCTGGTCCAATCGTACTTATTTTCAATAACACCCTACTTATGATGTTAACTTAAGTTTGAATGACGTGCAACGTAAGATCTCAGGTGTTCTGGCGTGCCTGCAAATTCGTGATCCTACATCTCAAGATTTTCATTGGTCATAGAGTCTATTATAACCTTTCGGTTCTTAATTTTAAAGCAACGTTCCACATAGTGTCTGTTTTTATTTTCACACATTCATTTCTTGATTTCAACATTGTCATTAAAATGTTTATCAAAATGCCGCAGCTTTCGGCCGTCAGGTCGGCCAGGTTTTCTATTTACATAACCGGAATGCTCGTTCGTGATCTCCTCTTTCGAGCTTGCTCACGCTTGGAGGCCGTATTTCTATTAAAAACTCCTCGTTTATAAGCATGGAGGGAGAAAATTAATTTCTATCGGCAACGTATTTAATTAACGTATGATTCTCATTATTATGGTGACTCCATATTTCAGGCTATATATGACTTAATATAGTGCATTGATTCAATGTTTATAGTAGCTGAAAATTATCAATATTTGAGCGTGCCACAACTGTGTTTGGCCTATTACAATTCAATATTTGTCAATTTACGAGTTGAAAACTGCTTTCAAAATTTTAGTCATAACACATAAATGTTCTGTGCTCGTCACATAACTCTTTTTTAGCCAAGAAAAAGAATTTTTCATATTTAAACAAGATCATTTTTTTTTTTTTTCGTGGCTGGTCTGAGCCCATTAACAGCTCAAATACTGTTTTTTAATTATTAAGCCTGGGGAACATATCAGTGTCCCTGGAAAATAGTATCTACGCTCAAGCATAATTCATTGACACAATATTCATGGAAACCAATATCCAACGGGAACGATGTCCATACATTGAATCAATATCGACATAGAATAAATCCAGCAATGATTACAGGTATAGCATAAATGAGCAGAGCGACTGGTCATAATTTCAACATTTTCACAAGACATGCTCTATTTCTATGTAAGAAAACAAGTGTCTTGATATTTCGGTGTCTTAATTGGTTGTAATGATAACACAATCAGTCACTTGCTTTCAGTCAAAATTATAGAGCTGAAAGATCTACTGTGGGCCTATATTACGTTTTTTGCGTTGGGTGGGAGGCCCTACGTGTATATAGTGCAAGTGACGGACGCCTAACTTCAAAACATTGTTTCTTCTTGCATATTGAAAGCTAAAGTGTTTTTTTTTGACGAAACACTCGTAACCAAAGGAACCAAAATCTGTTGTTCCAAATATCCAATCCAATTCTTAAGTCGGAAGATATGATTTTCTCAATAATTTACAATCCAAATTTTAAGTCGGAAGATATGATATTTCTGAATAATTTATAATTCTAGTCTTAGGTCGGAAGATCTGATATTTCTCAATAATTTCGAGATATAATTTTATATGAAATTCTGACGTATTCGTGCAAATTGTATAATAAGCAGAAAATTTTCCAGAAATCGTCTCTGAGATTTTTAATTAAGTCGGGAGATTTGATATCTGTAATTCCATTTTCAAAACATTGTTTCGTCTAAAATCTTTTGACATATTTGTCCAAATCATGCAATGAACAGAATTTATTCTGTATTCAATTATTAAGTCGGAAGATATGATGTTTCGAACAGATTTCCAAGATTTTAGTTTCACTTGAGATTTCGGACATAATTTGACAAAATTTATAATGGGCAGAGTATTTTTTCTGCATTTCTTTTGGAATTTCAGTTCCCTTAGCAATCTTGCTCATCTTATTGTGTCAATTTTTCACAAAAATGTGTGAACTGCTTGCTTTGGTAATATTGTTGTGTATTAACTAATGTAACACCAAAATTTCACTAATTCAAATGTTATCGCAAAAAAATCTCTCCCGGGTTCAATCATGTTTTGCAGAGACCAAGAATTCATACACATGAATCGTAAGATAACAAAAATATAAACATTTATTTCAAAATATTCCTAATGTGTTAATAAGTTACGTTGTCCCTAATGGACTACACCATTAGCTCTGTAAAATCTTAAATTGGATTTAAATATTAAATCACTTTCGGCAATTCGTTATCTATAGGCTACCTTAAATTGATCTCACCTCTGGTTTGCAATTAATTGGTCTAAATAGGCTAGCTTCCTCCAATACGAAAGGAGATAAAAATATCTATAATTTCCTTTCCAATAAGTATTTTCAATTTCTCAGAATATACCAGTATTCCGGTTCTAGCACATTTCTTTCATTCAGCTTAATTTTTATCCAATGATCGTGTTCATTTCAAATGAGCAGAAACATCTTACTAAATCCATGGAGAAGCACAGCTTCCTCTTACCCTGGACATAATTTTTACTTTGGGGACAAGCGCCATATTATTCTTAACCAATTTTTTCCTATCATCAAACTTTAGGAATTACTGTCAAATGAACACATAAAAACGCAAAATAATAGATACGACGCTTTAAAGGATATACGTTTGGCAGTTTCGGTTTTTATGGCTGGCGTTAATGTGCACCATTGTTCCACAACTTAACAGTTAAATGCAGACGTTAGTCAGTTCTAGTTTTTACTCACGGACCAATATGACGAGTCGTGGTTTAGGAGAATTCATTACGCAGTGGCTGTCGAAGTTCGTAGCTTATATGGACCTTGCATCAACACCTGGTGAAACTTGATAGTTACGGCGAAGGCTTTATCACACTCAGGGCTGAGTAAAGTAACAGTTCCTTCGTCTATTCCCAGTCGCTCCTTTCTTGCCACAAGAACTTTGAGACAATTAGAAATAGTCCGATACGTCTACGGAATTAACTCTCGGCGTTTCAACGACATCTGAAATTCTCGACTAGCGACGAGTGAGACCCAAGACAAACGGCAAGTTGCAAACAGACAAGTTCGTCCACCATGGCGTCGGTTATAGTCGCGTCCTTCTGCTTCGTTTGGTTCACATGGCAGTAACTTTAGGTTAACGAAGGACAAGTGCGTTGTAATTAAGTTGGGAGTGGCCACCTCCCTTACTTACATTGTCGGAGAAAAAACCGTCATTCTGCACAACCGCCGAACCTGCCGTACATCAGAAGAATGATGTGGTTCTTCATCTTAAGCACACGTTCGTAATTTCCACCACCAAAACGTCAGCGACGACACCAGAGCCACTACACGGCAAAACCGGAAGTCAAGGGGCGCCGCAGCCAAAACGAAACTAGCGCCGTTGCCAAACCGAAACTAGCGTCGTTACCACACCGAAACTAGCGTCGTAACTAATAACATTAAAAAAAATTTAATACATGAATATATTTCAAAAAAATAACGCTAATTCAACATTACACTAAGAGGGATGGATGCACATTTATCTGAACCAATTTTTTTGCTAGCATAGGCTATAACTTTTGCATCTTATTGTGATCAAATTCAAGCCTAAAATTCTTCTCTTTTTTTTTTTTTGAGGCTAATTTGATATAGCCTATAGCTGGATTCGCTTGTTTGAAACACAGGAGTCACATTCGATATGCATATTTTTTTTTTTCATTCTCATAACCCATGTTAAATGAGAGGTATTTTATATGCAGATAAAATTTTGTTTTATCGTTAGACAAGTTTTCTTAGTTATATCACCGATTGTGACATGATTTCAAGGTAAGTTTGTGATCCAATGACAAACAATCAAAATCAAAACAACTGAAGAGCCTTGCTCATGATAATCACACTGGCCACATTATTAAGTTATTTCTTTGAACTTAATTGCGTGTATCTAGGCAAAAGACGACAATTTCTCCGTTTGAGATTTCCAACAAAAAAAATTTTCTTTTGTGAAATGAACAAGATGGTCCATCTGGAATTAATATGCAAAATTCGTTTGTTAATAATGCCGAATCGCATTCTTCGTATTTATATGGATTCGTTTGAAAATCTCAAGGCAATTTTAACAGATGAAATGATAAAATTCCCTGAGGCTAATTCATGGTGCCTTGTTATTGTTTGGATTCTTTAAATGACAGTCTTTATCTGCATTGAAAACCAAATTTTGATTTTGAAAACTACGTTTGCATTTAGTGCACAAGTTTCAGATTTGAGATGTTTCAATTAGCCTTGTCTAGCAGTCGTGTGCTCGTGCTTGTTCAAGATTACGTTTTATTCTTATTTCGGAAGTGTTTTTACTCGATCTAGTGCAGTAATTGTGTGTTGGTCTCAATTTCTGCTGTTCCTCCAATCTGATTCGCTTTTGTAACAGCCGGGAGGTATGAGGATCGCAATCTTTATGCTTTATGCCTTTTTGCTCATTGCGAGTGTCCAGTGACGTTCGTTGGGTGTCACTAGCTATCGGGCTAAAAACGGGGGGATCCAGCTCCGCCATATGGTCAGTCGGATCTTCGTGGAGTTTTGTGATAAAGTCACGCAACTGCCGTTCGGATTCGCTTAGTTTGCCATTAACAATCTCGGCCTGTTCCAGGTCGTCTGGAGTGTTGAAAGTTTGAATCGGATTTCTGGATCTCAGAAAAAATGGCCGACAATGATTAACGTGAATCCTTACTATTTTGAAAGGGTCCAGATAATGGACTGCTCGTATGATTACAGGATTTACAAATTCCATAATTCTGTATGGTCCACTCCAAACTTTAAGCAATTTATCAGAAATCTCTGCAATCTTGACGAAGTCCTAAATGACTATGTAGTCATCTGTAAGGAACCGGTACGGGCGTGCTGTCTTGTTGTAAAAATTCTGAAATTTTTGCGTTGCTATTGCATTATGCTTGCGAACTACTTCGAAAGCGTTTTGAAGTCTGGTTTCCAGCCTGATGACTGTATTATCATTGTTATAAATTTTCCTGGCCGGCTCGAATACCAGGGTGCTAGGAATCCTGAATTCTCGACCGAAGTGCAAATAAAATGGTGATAAAAGTGTGGCGCTGTGCGGTGTCGAATTCAGAGCTATACAATAGGGTGGAACGAAAAAAAAAAATTTTGAATTCTGTAATTTAATAGTGCGGAAAAGTTGTGTATTGGGATCCTAATAAACTGTGTAAAATTTGGTTTTGATCGAATAATGCCTTGATCTGCCCCAAGGACCTTGAAATTTGCAAGTTTCTACCGTAAACATGGTTTTAATGCAAATTCCTGAAAATTATTTATTTTTAAATTTTTTCATTTAATAGTGCGGAAAAGTTGTGTATTGGGCCGCTAATAAACTGTGCAAAATTTGGTTTTGATAAAATGATAATTTGATCTGCCCCAAAGAACATGAAATTTACAATTTTCTGCCGTAAACACTGTTTTAGTGTTCAAATGCAAATTTAGGAAAATTGTTTCTTTTTAAAATTTTCTAATTTAATAGTGCGGAAAAGTTGTGTATTGGGTCCCTAATAAACTGTGTAAAATTTGGTTTTGATCAAATAATACCTTGATCCAAGGACCTTGAAATTTACCGTTTTTCCATAAACCTAATGCTAAAAAATGCACACAAAAATGCTAAAACCTTTTATTTCCAAATTCTGATAGCATAGAAGTCATACATTAATATATTGGGATTGTTGGATAGCACATTTATTAGAAATATATTTATTTGAGCAACAATAATTTATCGAGATACCAGAATGCCGTTGAGTTATCCTGAAATTGTCGTTTTGATTTATCCAAACATTTAATTTGTTCGGGTGTTTTCACTTCATTTGCTAATCGCTTTTTGTATTGAAACTTGACATTATACTTCGTGATTCTGGTCGTGCCTGTATGAAGCCCTTTGTTCCAAGGATTCCACATGCTGAATCAGATGGTCTGTGATGACTTTGAGACAGCCTTTGATCGCTTGGGTGTGGCATGAAAATGATGTAAACTCTTCATTTATAGGTGATAGCCCACTCTACCATTAGCTGAAGATCTCCATCTCTGTCAAATATTCCAAATATCATAGGCTTCTTAAGTTTGCCATGGAATATATTAGATTTACATAATCGGTTTACATCAAAACATAATGGTGGTATTTGTAAACATTGCACTTGCCTCGATCCTGTGTTTGTTCTTGCTTCCATGATTCTTCGTAGTCCAAGATGTGCTCTTGTTCATCAGTTATCATGAAAATGAGGACATTTTCCAGATGATCAAGGAAGACATTTCTGTGTATCACCGGATCAACTACACTCTTCAGTTCTTCACTTAGGTAACAATAGGATTTTATTGATTTCAACAAGTGCTTTGCACCATGCTTGCATGAGGGATTAGCCTTGATCTCAAACCACGTTGACGAATAGACTTTAACAAGTTCATTAGTTGCCACACATAGACGTGGGATACAATTAGCTGTTGTCACCCAGAATGCATGTAAAAGTTAACCAGGACCTTTCGGTTGCAAACCTACAAGATAATTACAACTTGTGACAACTTAGCACAATTCCAATAGATGTTGTTGATCATTACTTGTTGTTGTTGTCTTTGCTTCAATGCATGGAAAATTACCTTCAGTTTTCTGAAAACAAACAATTGATAGCTTTTCACAATCTGCAATCTGGTTTCCAATAGTTCCCTTGAAACTATAGGACCTGTGGTCGGTCCAGCTAAATGAAGAATTAAATGGCAGACAGGATTAAATGTTCCACAGCGCTTATTGAAATCAACAAAATCCTCTCGTTATTTCAACGAGGAACTAAAACGTGTAGTAGGTCCGGTGATCCGGAAACTATCTTCGTTTGCTTAGTAACCGATGAACGACAGAACATCAGGTCCCTTTGACTGCATTGGATCATGAAAGCAAGAACAAAAATAGGATCGAGTCAAGTAAGAGCCTTCCAAATACCACCACCAAAATGTTGATGCAACCGATTATGTAGATCTTATTCAGTGGTTACAGAATAGTTACTTTGAGGTTACAGAACCACATATGACATTTGGAATCTCTGACAGAGATTTTCAGCTAATGGTCGAGGGTGGGCTATCTGTCGCCTATAAATGAATGGCTTACATAATTTCCATGCCATAATTTCCATGCCATAATTTCCATGCCATAATTTCCATGCAACGGTCGAATGCTGTATCGTACCGGGAGCATCAGTAAGTGGAATGTCTGGAAGAGATGGCTTCATACGAGCAAGACTAGAATCACGAAATATACCAAGTTTCAATACGATTATCAAATAAAGTGAAAACACCGTAACAAAGTAAATGTTTGAATAAATGAAAAGGACAATTTCAGGACTACACAACGGCATTCTGGTATCTTGATAAATTTTTGCAGCTCAAAGCGATTTATTTCTATTAAGTATGCTATTCAACAATACCAATATGTTAATGTATAACTTCTATGCTATCAAAATTCAGAAATAAAAGGTTTTAGCATTATTGCGTACACTTTTTAGCATTACGTTTATGGAAAAAAAGGTAAATTTCATGTTCTTTGGGGCAGATCAAGTTATCATTTTATCAAAACCAAATTTTGCACAGTTTATTAGTGGCCCAATACCCAACTTTTCCACACTATTAAATAAAAAAAATGTAAAAAGAAAATTTTTTCAAAAATTTGAATTAAAACCATGTTTACGCCAGAAAATTGTAAATTTCAAGGTCATTGGGGCAGATCAAAGCATTATTTGATCAAAACCAAATTTTTCACAGTTTATTAGGGGGTCAATACACAACTTTTCCGCACTATTAAATTACAAAATTCCCGAAAAATTTTTTTTAGCCCATTTTCATTCCACCCTACTATACAAGCTGCAGGAGACTTTCGTCCCAATCGTGAGGATTGTCAGCTACAATCTTACGTAAGACTGTCTGTATAGATTTGTTACAAATCTCCACGCCACCTCCTGTCCAAGAAGTGTTGGCTGTAAAATTGATCTGTCTAACATTAAAACAGTGTGCTTAGAGAGGCTACACTTTATTGGCGAATTCGGAGCCTAGGTCGCTCCGCAAGGTCCTACATGGGGAGAACTGAGCAAAAAGCTTTGTGTATAGCTTACGAGCGATTGTTTCTGCCCTTTTGTTTGGAATTCCAAAGGCAATGACGAATCTGGAGAAATCATCCACCAGCGTCATCACGTAAAAATTACCTTGGTTGCTTTCATTCAATCTTCCAATTAAATCCATTGACCAGCTGTCGCCTGGTCTTTGCAGGGGCTTGAAAGCTCGAAGGGTGGCTTTATGGGGCTTATTAGGTCTATTGAACTGCTGACAAATTAAACATGTCTTTACATAGTAATCAATGTCTTGTACCATAGTTGGCCAAAAACAGTGCAACTATATTAGTTTCAGGGTGCTTTTAGCTGCTCTGTGTCCAGCTGCGGGGGCGGAGTGATAGTCACAAATGCAGTGAGTGACTAAACTCGCGGGGATACAGATTTGAGCAATTTCTTCCATCCGTCCTTGCGCTGGGTCTTTTTCCCATATTCGATACAGCATGCCGTCGAAATCCTTATAGAAAATGTTACGCTTATTACTAGTGTCGATGACGTCAGCTGAGTCTTGATTTTTAATGGTCTCAAATACCTTGATAAAATACTCGTCTGGCCTCTGCTCGGCTACTACTTGAGAGCGAGTCCAGTCAGGGTATTGTGAGTCTAAAATGCAGACTGGGATCTCTACACGTGAGAGTACGTCGCTTACTGGTAACAGCTTGCCTGGTCTATGGCGAATAATAAAATCGTATTCCCTCAGCCTGATAAGGATACGTTCCAGCTTAGGTGATAAGCCACTGCTGTTGTATAAAAAAATTGAGCCATGTGGTCTGAGGATAAAAAAAACGTTTTACCTAGTAGGTAAGTTCTGAATGTTTCTATCGCATGTACGGCTGCCAGGATCTCCTTTACAGTGGTGCTTTCCTTTCTCTCAGTTGGCGTTAGAGTCCTGGAGGTGTAGGCGAGAGGGTAGGCTATGCCTCCATGCATCTGTGTAAGGCAGCCTCCTAACGAAGTATCCGAATCATCCGCCTCTACGAAAAAAGGTTGGGAGAAATCTGGGTGTTTCAAGGTGGTAGCATTAACCATTGCTTCCTTTAAACCCTTAAAAGCATCATCCGCTTCCTTATCCCAAATGAATTTTGCGTTTTTCTTTGTTAGTTTTGTAAGGCAAACTGAGAAAGCTGAGAACTGAGCGATGTGCCTTCGAAAAAATCCGCACATCCCCACGAATCGGTGGATCTCTTTTACATTCCTAGGCTGAGGAAAAAGTTCCATTGCTCTGATTTTATCCCTGTCTGGTTGTACTCCGTCTTCGCTTACAACGAAACCAAGAAATTTCACTTTTTTGACTGCAAAAATGCATTTTTCGGGACTAAGTTTCGTTTTCGATTTCTCTACGAGGCTTAGGGCTCTGTCTACGTGTAACAGATGTGTACGGAAATCCGTTGAATTTAATAAAATGTCGTCCAAATAAATGGTACAATAGCCGCCTAAAATCTCTGCGAAAATCTGCTGAGCGCAGAATTGAAAATGCGCAGGCGCTACTTTGAGTCCCATCTGCAATTTTTTAAAACAATATGTCGTTCTGGATCCTTGAAATCCTGTCTTTTCCATGGATGATTCGGCTAACTTGAGCTGAAAAAATCCCATACGAAAATCCAGCTTGAAGAAGTATTTAGCTCCGTGTAAGTTAGCCAGTGCCTCACTGATTACTGGTAAGGGTACTGACACATTTTCGGTGACGGCGTTCAAGCCGCGTAAATCAATGACCACTCTATATCCCTCAGGCCTTCTTTTTATGAGTAGGCAAGGGCTGAGCCAAGCAGATTTACATTCTTTTATGACACCAATTTTCAATAAACCATCTAGGTATTTATCCAACAATTCCCTTTGATGAAATGGAACTCTGTAAATCTTGGATCGAACTGGCACTGCATTCCCTGTTTGTATGTCTACTTCATATGGCTCATAAGTCCCAAGGTCGAATTCGTCCTTGCTAAATGCATCTGTATGTGTCCTCAACATCTCAAGAAATTCTGCCCTTTCTTCTTCAGTTAAATCCGGAAATGAAAATTTAAATTTCAACTTGTCCCAATCACTTTCTATCTCGGATTGTGACTTTGGCGATGGCCTTGGTTTGTTGATAGAGTCAGCGCTGGCCTCCGCATTGGTTTGCGATGTCTCAATGGGCTTTGTCTGGACTTGCTCGGGAGAACCGGAAATAGCTTCGGAAACGCCGCGGGCTATCTCGGTTGGCTCGGGATCTCGAGCGTTTGCAAGGCATGAAGCAGTTTCAGTTTCGCTTATCCCTGACGGAATCGAGTTGCTCGCTCCAGCTTTGTGATAGTGTTGAGCTATCTCACTGGACCCTGGTGTGGAAACGGGATTATGAAGTGTGACTGATTCGGTTTGAGTGGCATTCGGCTGAATTACCGAGTCGGCACTATTAATTGGAATTTCGTCGTCGTCCTGACAATCATACTCAACTTCCGCAGTTGTGTAATGACCAAGCGTCATACCCGAAGGCAAAAATATGTCTTCGCTAGATGCGTTAATTACCATTATCGGTATCAATCCGGTAGGGGACGTATTAACTAGACATCTAGCCAAACAAATCAACAAATCGGGTTTACATTCGGGAATAAATGCGCCACTCTGTATTTCAGGATATGCAATATGTCAAGTGCCAGTTATAGTTGTCTCTGAATAGCCAGGCAGTACAGTATTCTTAAATAAAGATACGGGAATTTCTTCATAAAATTCATGAGGTGTGGCATTCTATTGAGACTGTGGATTTTCGACTGTGTCTGCGTCGGACGAAACATTGATTGTTGCTGTGTGTTCGTATGAAGCATCATACTGTTCGAAATTTATAATTTCTCTATTTTGATTATAAGCCTCCCAGGCATCAAACGGAGATGGCGAAAGCCTAAATTTTAGCTTACCGATTTCCAAAATCTGGTCTTAACAGTTTAGTTTTAGTAAATCGGGTTGTTGTGATAAGAAATCATAACCCAGTAAAATATGGATAGCTCCAAAACTTCCATTAGGAACAATTCTAAATTCTTGTTCCCTAGAAAATCCACATTTACTTATTTCCGTGGTCAAAATTCGGTTCACTGATATCTTAGTACCACCAACGCCTATCAAAGCTGTAGGTGTTTGTGTAGTAGCTACGCTGCACTTAATGCGATAATCATTTAATAATTCTTCAGCTGTGGACGTTTCAATTAAGGAAATCCCAGCCCCTGAGTCCAATAATCCTAATTTGCTAAAATGTCCAAATTTAAAAATTAGGTGAGGTCTTGGGTGCTCTGCTTTAGCGTTATAGCCTAAGCAATTTACCGAAGCTTGCTCCGATGCGTCGTTTGCGTTTGCCAACGAGACGTGAGCCAACATGTCTGTCAGACCATTAGTGTCAATTCCAGCCGCCTGATGGAGTTGGTGCGGCGTCGCTTCGATCTGTTGCTGTGTTTCCCGAGCGAGCAAGGATTTGCTCTTCGCTTGTCGGGTTGCACGTTTCTGCTCCGTGATGATGGTTGGGTTTGACGTGTTATCCCAATATATTAAACATATTGTTGGTGCAGTAATTTTAGCCAACAAAGGAATGCGTAGCTTCCATTCCGATTGATTTTTGTCTGAAATCAAAATTGTTTTGCCTGCTGAAAGCAGATGAGACCTGCGCTCGTTAGAGTCAGAGATGCTACGGAATTCGATTAATCGTTCCTCGCCGATCAATTCTAAAATGATTGGATTATTAGTCTTTACTCGTGACAATTCAGAGTGAAAGTTAGTAGAGTCAGCACTGTCTTCAAATAAAATAAGAATGGCTGAATCGCAAGATAAATTATAAGCAGTATTAACTTCTTTCAGGATGCTTTTGAAAGTGTTTTCCAGATGAGCGTTGGCGTTCAAAGATGGGGCCACATATTTTTCTGGAATAGCACCAAAATAAGCTACAAGCCTGGGCAAGGTAAGCGTTCTATCTTTTAGTGCTAATTTCTGCTGGTGCCAGTCTACTTTTGAATACAAATCGAGAAGTAGGCCTGCGGCGTCGAGTGTAGAATGAATTCTTGTCTTTTTAAATAAAACATTCGTTTCTTCTCTAATAGATGATTGTTCTTCTGTATCATAGTCAGGATTTACAGTATTCATAGCGCAAATCGGAATTTCATTTGCGTTAGACAGAGACAGTGATTTTCCGCGGCCATCAATCACAACATTCCGCGGGAACAAATTGTCGTTTTCCACGGCCAAATAAAAAAAGTTATATTAAGGAGAAAAAAGTTAAATTTTGGTGTATGCTTGGTCGCTTAACTGCTAAAAAGGTGTAGTTGTTTGTTCATAACAATTTGTGTGCATCTCAACAATATAAAATTCACATAAAAGTTTTAATTTATGCTATCACCTACTATTATGAATACCTAATTGTTGAAAAAAGCCAAAAATAAGACCAAATCCGTTAAAATCCGCGACTATTTGGGTTTTCCGCGAAAATTCAAACTTTCCGCGATTTTTAAAATGGTCCTGCTCATGGTAAGGTTGGTATAACACTAAGAAATTTCAAGCTAAAACAATTACTGTTAATTCCGCGATAGTGGAAAATCATTGTCCCTGGCGTTAGAATAGCCAGCCAGCTCGAAGTACCTGTTTCCCTTCGAACTGTCAACTAGTTTTTTGACTGCTGTGGCTGCTGTGAGCTTCGAGCGACTTGAACTTGGTTGGGGCTTGCGCCGTTGTTAGTTACGCGCTGATGATTATATTGGGCCAAATTCAGTTGTGAATTGTCTCTCGTGCCGATATTATTGTTGCTTCGGCGATTATTTCCCATATATTTCGTGTTAGAGATGCTTCTGCGTGGAATTGCTTTCCCTTCGGCAGCTAAACGTTTTGCGTTTGCGGCCTTAACTGCTTCCAAACTACCATCTGTAGTTCTACAATTTCTGCTGAGGTGAGATCTGCCGAAACACCGGAAGCAACTGCGTTGTTCCGTGTGTTCCTGCTGTACTGCGGAAACCCTGGCTTCACCTAAAGAATCACGAAGCCTAATATTTTTAATTTCCTTATTTTTACGTTCGAGTTCTTGTAAAACCTTGGCTAGGTCTGCTGCTGCCGCTGTCGCTGTTTTGTCGAGAGGAGAAATTGCATCGGACGAAACTTTAGCAGGCTGCTGATTTCGGCTGTAATGATTCCTTTCATTAATCTCAGTTTGGCGCTTCAAAGTCTTATGTAACATGTCCTCCCATGTTTTAGGACAAATAGTTGCTAAATAAGTTTCCAAAATGTCGGGCATAGCTGCTCGAAAAGTACAACGCAACCCTTCGTCACGTGATCTTTCCTTAAGTGCTCTTTCAAAATCATCATCAGATGGCTGAACCATCCAAATTTCGGTTGCCATTATTTCTAACCTATCTGCGAATTTTTCAATGTCTTTACCAGGCAACATTCTAGCTCTGTGAAAATTAGTTCTAGTCACCTCTTTACCTCCAGCACCAAATCTTTCTATTAAAATCGACTTAAAAGAAGCCCAGTTGGTTTGCTTAGAAGCGATCGAGCTTGTTGCTAAACATCTGGCAGCTCTTCCCTTACACCTGTTTGTAGCGGCTGCTATCAATTCACAGTCGGGAAGATTTTTATCAATTTTCCTAAGATTATCTGTCAGGAGCAAAAATGTGAAAAAATGTGGTACCATCTTCGCCAGAAAAAGCAGTTAAATTTTTCTTAGCATTTCGTACGTCTTCCCAAAGACGAGTGCTGTTATTATTACCATTGTTACCACAATTATTTAATTGTCTAGTTTGCAAACTGTCAACTATATTGCGCAAAGCTTCAACGTGACTATCGTTTATATGTTGTAAACGATCACGCTCTGCACGAAGCGAGTCTGGACCTGTTGACCTACTGCCAACCAAGGGGGTTTCCGGTGGCTTATGAATGGGTGATGACATCATCGTTTCTCGGAATGAATGACGACTGCGACCGGCATCGCTACGCAAGGCAGGAGAGTAAGCAAACTGCTCATCGTGTCGAGGCATGTCACGAGCCAAAACAAAAGGAATATTAACAGGCCTTTTATTATTAAAATTATGATGGGAATTATGACGAGAGGAAACAAAACTATTATCACTACGCCTATCTGGCGAAACACTGGCTGATCTATCGCTAGAGTGAACAGCTGATTCGTGATCGGAATCCACCTGCGCTTGCTCGTGAGAAGAGCTGCGTGAGCGCTAGCTCGTGACCTTGCCTTTACTACGGCACCTGGCTTGCTCGCGTGCCGGTGCTCTACGTGCAACTGACGGCGTGCGTTTCCGCACTCGTCCTTGCCGAGATAAGGACCGTAACCCAGTCTGAGAAACAACATTTAGATTTTCAGATTCAATTAAACGAGGGTTTGCTTTAATAAGCCTTCCCCTAGTCGAGTGTTTTAGCTTATTCCTAGACACAGGAATTCTGACTAAACCACCGCTAGAAGCAGATTTTCTAGTCTTAACCATGGCTTATTCAATGAAACCAACAAAGAATTCGTGCTCAAACAACAATCAACAATTAAAAAAAAAATTGTTAGCCTATTATTTTTCCTATGGCTTAGTATGTCAATAGCCACTATGCAACCTTGTTATTCAGTGTACACTTCTTTTTTTTCACACAATTTGGTCCCCTTTCGCTTGCCTTTTATGTACTATTTAAAATTTTTTTTTTTTTTCAAGACGTGATATCTGCTGCTAACAAATGAATAGGGCGTGGGCTTTTAAAGTTCGAATCTAAATTCTGGACACCATTGTAAACCTCGCACTTTCCCCTGATTATTGGATAAGTGGCGGGTTTCCAGTGTGTAAGCTAAACAGCTTAAATAAACAGCTAAACAGCTTACACCGGCCGATTAATTATTAACAGCAACAAATATCACACAATATCACAACAATGGCAAGCAAAAGAAGGGAGACCACACAAGTTGTTTCTGGTTTAATTAAACTTGATTTATTCAAAGTCAAAGGTGCGTGGTTAGGGTTTAGTTGGTTCCCTCTTATCCCAAGTTAAAGCACTCTTAGCTAAAGCTATTATCGTTACGGGGGCGTCCTTGCCAAAGTTAGGCCTGGACCTTAGTCAAAATGAGCTAGGCTAACTTTCCTAAGTTCAGCATGAATTCAATTCAATAATCAGAGTTCTACTTAGCTTATAACTGTTGTCAGATCCTAGAGACAGGAGCTCTGTGGCAGGCAACCTCTCTGCTTGTGTGTTGGGCTGGAGTGAAACAAGCTGCTTTAGCAGCTGGGCCCTTATATACCCAACCAGCTAACTGTTCCAATAGTAAAGGTGGAGCTGAACAAGTTGGGGCTCGAACCCGGACTAGTTCTAATATTAGCAATGAGGTAATGCTCTGATCTATAAGAAGTATCTGGATAGCTGATACTTGGCAGCTGACCAGATGTGCCAGGCTGAGGCTGAACTGAGCTAAGCAGGGATGCTTAGCGAATCTAAGTTATTTTATTAATTTAATAGCCAAATGAACGTTGTATAATACAAGTCGGATTAAAGGGAGTAAAGATCGGTAATTGATGGAGTATCGGTAGATACCGATACCGGTTACCGATATATCGGTATAAATTAAAGGATTAAGCCAAATGCCATATATTTACACCTTGCTGCCTGCATGGTCATGCGTAACTTTTGATCATGATGCACTGCGTCGGTTCTCCACACCAGTAGATCGTCGTGGCACGGGTCTACAGTTTTGACCTCCGAAAATACAGTTTCAACTCCCCTTTGAAAAACTTCTGGTGCGCAGGATACTTCATACGGCATCCTTAAAAATCTGTACAGTCCGTACGGGGTTGTAAACGTGCACAACTTGGAGCTGACCTCATCTAGCTCCAACTGTAGAAAAGCTTTCCACCCGTCCAGAAGTGTGAACACTTTAGCCCCTGCCAACTTCGCAAAATGTGTTTCGTTATTAGGCATTTGATGTCGCTCTCGCACAATTACTTCGTTAAGTTTACGTGGATCAAGACAAATTCTGACACTGCCATCTGGTTTTGACACGATCGACATGCTGTTCACCCACTCCGTTGGCTCATGCACTTTGCATATAACACCATTATCTAGCATCCACTGTAGCTCCTCCAAGACCTTGCCTTCTATAGCTTGTGGCACTTTCTTTGGGGAGGCGATGTGCGGTATGGCATTAGGTTTGATTTTTATTGAGTATTTGCCTGGGAGTTTTCCTAGCCCCTTAAACACATCTGGGAATTCGCTAATTAACGACTGTTTTGTGCATGCGCTGGCTTGGCTTGGAGTGGCTTGTAACCCGTGTAAGCGTTGAACCAACCCTAGCTGAACATAAGTGCGTAGACCCTAAATTGGTTGAGTTGGTGCATCTACAACCAGGAATGTGAGGTTATTAGTTTTCCCTTTTATACCACAGCTAACTTTGCACTGTCCCCGTATTGGTACTTGACTGTTTGTATATGTTAGGAGCTTAACTTTCACTGGTTCGATACGAACTTGTAGGTTGTGCTGTCTGATGCACCCGATTGGCAACACATCTGCATCTGCTCCCGTGTCTACTCGAAATTTAATATGACTTTTCTGTATAGTGACTCTTTCCACCCATTCGTCATCCTTCTGAAAGGTTGCTGTGCTTGCGAGCGGAGATATCCGTAGCGTTGATACTTCGTAGCTCGGAAACTCTTCATCTGCGTTCTCTACGTCATCTTCGTATTCGTTTAACACAGCCACTCTCCTTTGACTCCCTCGACACACCCGTGAATAATGATTTAATTTTTCGCAGTAGAAACATTTTTGTCCGAATGCTGGGCAGTTACGTGGTTCGTGATTCAGCCCGCAAGATTGGCATCTGTTTCGCGCACTATTGAAGCCTCTAGTGCTGCCATCTTGGACACCTCTGTTCCCACTTCCTCTTCCGCTCCTTCCGTTTCCTGTCTCTTCCGGTCGCCGTCCGTCGCGTTCGTCTAGCCTCCTCCTGCCGCCCTGTTGCAACTGTGTTCCGCCATCTTGTCTACCTCCGCTTTGCCACCGCTGATTAAAAGTTTGGCCCCGGTTTTGACCCCCTTTGTAAAAGAGCTGGTTTATGGCCATATCTTGTTGCTTACTTTCTTGCTCGATCTTCCGCGCTTGAAGCTTTGACGATTCCGCTGCTCGGCACAGTTCGACACAGTCTGCCAATGTTAGCGCTGGATCTTTGTCGGACCGCTCCATCATTTACTGCTATAATCAGTTGCCCCTTAACTAATTTGTCCGTTGCACTGCCAAACCCACATTCACGAGCTTCCCGTCGTAACTGCACCATTAAATCGTCGATTGACTGCTCCGATGTCTGTCGAATCAAGCTGAAATGAAAGTTTGCGTAGGCTTCGTTTTTCATGGCCTGGTAATACTCATCAAACTTATCAAGGATCACCTTTGGCGTTAAATTGTCACCTACTTCTGGAATGTCAAAGTCCTTGTAGCGATCGTAACCATCGTCACCGAGTGCCGTCAACAAAATTGCTCGCTGTTCCACGACTGTGAGTTTCGTCACCCCCGATGCCACTGTGTAAAGTTCGTATTTCTCGCGCCATCTTTCCCAGTTGCTGGTTGGTCGGTCACCTGGCACAAATGGTTTTGGTAGCGCTATTTTATTCATGTTTGTTAGTAGCACTGGTTACGCCTATAGTGAGTTCGTTTAGAAACCTCCCGATTCGGATAATTTCTGTAGCTCCACTTCTGACACCATGTTATGTGTGGGTTCAAAGACTTAACACGGTGTTGGTCAACTCACGTGTTTATTGCTCTCCAACCTCGACTGCTACGAGGTTTCCCGGGCTCGCAGGGTTTTATGATCTGCGACACCACCAACAAAAGGCCCAGTGGCCCAATACATTACAAGTACATTGGTTTGGGTAATGAAATAAATCATCACTATTAAATTATATAAGCTTTAACGGTAAACTGCAGTGTTACACACCACAACTAGGTTGGGGGTGAGGGGGGGGGGTGGACTGAGCTTCTTTGCACAGACTGACTTTTGCATTGGCTTTGTGAATAGATCTTTATAAGATTAGTTTTAATAGAAGGACAAGCTATTGCACACGTTCGGATGGTCACAGTCGGGGTTTTGCAGAGATTTAAGACAAAAATATTTACACAAAAATTCGTGTCCGGTGATTGCCTATGTCGAATTAGTTCGGACTAATGGTAGCGTTCTGGGGGCAAAAGGTTATTAATAAGGTATAAAAAGGATAGATAAACCTAGCTTAGTGAATGCTATAACGCATTTACCGTAACTCGTGTATTAAAAGCCCAGTTGAAGCTAAAGCCCACCCCCTAAAATGCTGTAAAGTCAAAATCATGAAATAGTGGAGTTAAGCCCACCCCTGAAATTGTCTTTTTTCTACGAAAAATTATCTAAAAGTTATGTGATGTGAATAAAGATAGTACTGCTTGCTATGTTTACTGGCCCCTTCTCCCTCCTTTAGCTCCTAGCACCTGCACAAGGCCTGGCCATCACTCACCTAAGCCTCCTCCTCCTTCACAGCAAATAAAAGGATGTAAAAATTGGTCTTTCAGAGATTGTTCAGAAGCTTCGAATTTTCTGTAATAAATGTCCAGAAAGGTTAGAAAATTGATCATGCTTGATTTAAAGCCCACCCCCCTATTTTTGCCAAATTAACTGCATAAGCCCATGGGTGTTTAATCCACGATTTACGGTAAGTTAATTTTGATTTACAACTTTGAAGTTAAAAAGACAGGTAACGATCGTGGTGGAAATTTTTTATAGAAGTTGCAGCTGTTCAACATAATAAAAAATATCACACTAAAAAGGTTGTCTGTATCCACATGTATGTGAGGTTAAGTACCATAAATGGAAGCCCCTCCTAAATCACAACTAAGCTAGTGTCTTTGGGCTTTTTGCCCTAAAATAAAAGTAATGAAATCGAAAATACAAGATACAAGCTTCAATAATGGCAGCCATGATGAAGGAGCGCTGCAGTAATTTTGGAGTAGTTTTCAAATGGCGATTGTGAGACTTCAGGATGGAATTTTGCAGATTGGGCTTCCCGAAGACTTAGACAATGTGTCTGGCTATTAAATGGGCCGTGCAAGATGGGCCGTTTCTGTCCATTATTAAAAATTCGGCGAAGGGTTTAAGACCGAGGTCTTCTTGGCGTTTTGAAGCGCTCAAGAAAAAAAAATGTTCCACGAGTTTTTTGATCTTTGGAGGTCATGTATCCTCTCCAATCGTTTTTTTGCTTTCCTGCTCACCTTCTACATCCCGTGTGCACAACCTTCAATTCTGTCGACACAGACGGAAGCACGAGATCCACAAGTCATAGTACAACCACATGTCATCGTACAAGACTTCATTGTCGTCACGTCGATAGGAACACACCTCACGTTAACAACACCCACCTTCCGGACCATTGTCGCCTCGTCAATTTCATGGCTCATAGACCGTACCATTATTGAATTCCACCATACAACTTGCACCACAAGATTGGACCATCGACCCGTCAAAATTTATGTACTCGTGTCGTAAACGCCCGCTGACGCCCCATTGCTGTCTTACCAAGTTATCAAGATCCCATGCCTCAACTAACGAAACCTCATTTTCATACTGACTGGCGCTTACTTCACCACCTAATTTAACTACCCAATCTGCTTCTTCCGAACACCACTACGTTGATTCATCAGTGGAAAACATTTTTTCAAGTTGTTAATCAAGTTTTCTTCTGCACCGCATCACTCCAAATCAACAACGACCGCACACCACCGTTTGCTCCCTCCGGTTTGGTGTCGCACCGTCTTTGTCGCATCATCTTCAAGTTGTCCCTCCCACTTGTGCCGTCCCCACCTGCTGGCGCAATCTGTTACTTGTCGCATCAACTACTGTCGCTTCACGATGTTATGACTCGTTTTCTCCTCTACGCATGACGTCGCCCCATCGAACGCCTTGAAGCCTTCGTCTGAGACCCGGATGCTTTTGTCGCTCCATCATTTCCTGGTCTGCCTTCCTGTTCACCGTCTCCTATTCCGTTTGGACTTCCATCTACTCTGTCGCACAAATGGAAACTTATGGAATTCAGAATCATCTAAGAAGACTTCATTATCGTCGCACTTCTTGACCATTGTCACTTCGTCGAATCCATGGGCTTATGAACCACGCCTTTAGGGAATCTCATTTGCTATCGCAACAACATGACAAGACTTAATGACGTAACTAGGTATTTGTCGCTGACCCAACAGAAGCCATCGTTTGCAAGCTCTTCGCCTGCAGACCTGGATATTATTATCACACCATCATTGTGTGACCTATCATTCCGAACGTTTTCTCCCCCTGTCTCGACCACACAAACGGAAGCACAGAAACACCACTCACACGTCGCACGACTATTTTCAAGCCACAAGCATGCCTTCACACACACCCCCCCCCCTTGTCGTTCACACGACATTGGATTTCAGTTTTCGCTTGCCGCTCAAGGAAATTACATCATTCCACAAGTCACCTAACAAGACTCAATTTCATCTGCTTTTCCGAACAATTACCTAGTGACCTACCGCCGTAGTGACCTTTGAGTCTTTGAGCTATGCTATCGAATTTCTCCTTCAGTTTGGTTTTTTACCTGCTGCGTGGCAGCCAGGTAGTGGGAAACCGCGGCCCTGTAGGAGAGCGACGGGGGGGGGGTTTGAGGTAGAAGGATCGCTTGGAGGAGGAGAGACTGTCTCAACCCGGCCAGGCTGACACTACCGGAAGTAGGCATGGCAGCGCGGACGGGCAGTTTTGCACTCTGAGTGGAGGGGAAAGTAAATACTGAGTTCTGATTGGATGGGAATTGAAGGAGCTTGGATGGCAAAGGGAATTGCCGACTTTGGGTGTTTTTAGAGGCCTTAGCTTGGAAAATGCATTGAGTTAAACTCATAACAACGTGAAAATAGGCCTATATTCTTTTTTGTGAAAACTACAATGTTATGCATTGCAACTATTGAAGGAGGGGGGGGGGACGAAGTTTGATGCTCAAAATAAAAGTAAACTGTTTTTAATTGACGAAAGGGCTATTACTGTGCATTCGGATTGAGATCACTATGGTCGGAGCCCAGAAATAAAAATACAAGATACACTCAAAAAAATGTCCAGTAAAAATAATTGTAGTTGTTTTTGCCATCTTGAACAAGGTAAAGTTCATGGGAATAAATTACATTAATTATTGCTTTTATAAAAGCCTAGGTAAAAGATTAAGATAAACCAGCTTGTGTTTGAATGCTATAACGCATAAAACTTTAGATGTATCATTGCAGCCGCAAAAATAACGCTAGTGTAATCAAAGTTTTTATAGTTGCTAAAATCGTCACCTTAGTAAAATAAAAACATTGAAAACGGATTAAACATGTAAGCTAGCACAACACTAAGCTAGTCGGCTTTATGCCTGGAAATATTCGAGAGTAGAAATAAATATTTACATGTTTGCGTCGGAAAATGACGACGGAAATTGCATGCGTCGGTGCTCAGTTTGAGCACTTTTTCAAATGGATGTGGTGACCAAAGTTTGGCGAATTTTCAAGTTCTGTTTTCGCAGGATGACAGATAAAGTTCGGGTTTATTAAATGCTACAAACTAGAGTCGATTTGGTCCATTTTCCTTGGAGTTGGAGATTTTTAAAGTTGGAAGTGAAAAATAGGCCTAGCGCTCGTGAGCGCTTAGAAAAAAAAATAGATTCCCCGAGTTTTTGATTTTTGGTGCCGGTTCGCCTAACCAATCTTTACAAGCCCCCAAACGGGAGATTTTATTCGGGGTTCCTGTTGAACTCCTAATAAAATCCTACAACAAATGATTAGTGCACATAGGTATGTCACAATAAAAGTTGCCAAGCTATGTAACTAGAATATGCAAAGAAACACTCTTGATTCATGCAATCAAACAAAATAGACAGTTCCAACTTTTATAAGGTTTGTCGTTTTGCCATTTACTTTCAAAATGTGCGAAAAAAAATGTTTTGAGCTACTTGTTCCTAGCTCCGGATCAACAAGTTAAAAGGAACATTAATTCTAAATTAAAATAAAATTGCTAAGTTTTGTACTCGTTTTTTGTGATTTTGTCGCAAAATTAAATTAATGCAAAATTTGACAAAGTTAAAACACTAGTTTTGCAGAAATAAACGTTATTGGTGGTCCGACCTGCCTGTGCAGGAAAATCGTACACAATGTTTGAATATTTAAGCAAAAATAAAAAGTACAGGTTATGTTTTTGCAATTGTTAACTATTAAATGATATAATCGCAACATTTAATGCTCTAACTCGTCCGCCATTCACAGAATGCTATTTTTATTTTCTTGGAAAGCATCGAAAAAACCATGAGGCGCACTCCTCAGGACATAGCTTGCGATAAGGATCGGAATAGAGGGTACTATAAGCGCATGCGCAACTATAAGCTCTATTTGAAGTTAACAATCACCACTGGACTGATTTAAGGTATATCAGACAACTAGTTTACATGTGAAATTTCAACACATAAGGGTTTTGAGGTAGACCCCATAACTTACACATAGAAATACAATGCTGGGAGGTTTAAGGCTTATACCCAACAACTTTGTAACGACAGAGTTAACCTTTTGCACTCAGAGGTGAGACAGACGGCTGTTTTTAAAGAACGCCATTTCGTAGAAAACTTGAAGAGGAGATAGCCAGGGACCACTAAACTCCCGTAGAATGTTCCTAATGAAAATTTAAACGTGTCATATGATCTCTGTAAATATCCTTCCACACAGGACGGCGTTGATAGTGACAGGGAGAATAACATTGGCACTTAAAATTTAGGTGTTAAGTCCGAAACGGGAAAGCTGACAGTTTCTTTGAGTGAGGTTGTCCTGACAACGTACCTCTTAACAATTAAAGAAAATTTATATAATAAAAAAATGCAGAGCAAATTTTGGCTCCACCACTTGTTCGGCTTTTAATGATAAAAACTCAACGGTTTGTTTTTAGTTTAAACAAAATACCTACTCATGGTATCTGCATTACTATGAGATTTTGCAGGTTTGAACTTGACCTCGTAGTCATAGTCTTGAAGAGTAAGACATTAAAGCAGTAAACACAATTTTTTTATGTTTAGGTTAGGTGGTCCTAGATGGAGCCACGTTTGTAACAGCCTACACTCACTACAGTTTAATACATACGTAGAAAACTATTTGGTTATGTTTTCAAGAAAAAAAAACTCAACATGGAGAAAATTTTACACATTACTTAGGTTAGTCTTGGTGGTTTGCACAAGATTTGTAGTTATGGAAAAAAAAACTCTTATTTAGAAAAAAACTACACTAGTTTTAGTTATCACATTTGGAGTCCTACTTAAAGGTATTACTTACTCTCTTACTGATTAGGACATGATTTACTTTTGGTTAGGTTAGAAGTTATAACCTTAGCTCTAACGAAAAACAATTATCTAGTTCAAAGAGCCATAACTGTGATGATCAATCACAAATTTCCACCCTTTACTTAAGACAAGAGTTTAACCCTAAAACATGGGGTCCTAATTTTTAAGGATGTACACAAAAAAAAATTGGCGTTTACGTTTTATTGGTTAACCCAAACGGTTGCTAAGTTAGGTTAAAACGAGGCAATTTTCTTTCTCCAAACTCTGGGAAAAAATCGAAATGGCACTTGAAAGAGGCAAGTATAGGGCTTACTTTTGATTTAACAGACACACTTTTTGCTGCAAGGTTGTCCTCAGATTTAACTCTTCTAAGTTTATCTGTAGGAGGCTGACAAAGCTTGCTAAATGAGCGGTTACGTAGCTCAATCCATTCATTGAATTTAGGCGCTAATTTATTAGGTCTGACTGAGCTAGCTGGCTCATTATGGGTACTGCAAGTACTCTTATCGGATTTCCCATCTATACTGGGATGGTCAGTCGGCCTATTGCCGGCTGTCTGCACGTTTGGGGGAGGGACATTTTAAACTGCCTCTTTTGTGCCTGACCTGACTGCCTCGGCAGAGGGGCGGGACGACTTGGCTGGCGCCGGAAAGTCTACGGTCGGGTTTGGCTTGCCAAATCCCATTGGCCGGCTGCACGACTCCATGCTGGAGCGGGGCGGCGTTTACAGGCGTTTACAGGCGCTTTTTCGCCGTGGTTTGGTTGTGGTCAGCAGCGCTCAGGCTGGGGGGAGGAGCTACGGGACGAGATGGGCTACAGTTGCGTGCGTCGTCTACATTTCTTTTAGGCTGACGTAATTCATCTAATTTAGACAGGGCGTTTACGCCCAAAACTATTTGGAAAACAGAGTATGAAGCCTCCGAAACACATGCAACAACATGCAATTTTAAACCTCCATTTAATTTCAAAATTAAATCTACTTGTTATAGCTCAACCACACTGTCGCTCATTACGGTTTTGCACAGAGCTGTTTGTTTTAGTCTAGGCCAGTTTTTGGCGGGTTTTTTACTATTACAGAGCCTGGCTAAAGTCCTTGGGAGGGGGGGGGATAATATTTTTCCTAACTGGCATTATTCTCCTTCCTCTCGATGATCCTGGTAGAACTACCACCACTCATTCGCGAATGAGACCTAACCTTAACTCTGTTATGATTTAAACGTGCTTAATTTATTCATGCAGAAGTCGGAATAAAAGAAGTGGATTTCAAACATATGCACATTTATTTATGGCAGATATCATAACAAGTTACAGGTTAACTATTTAACGTTGAAGGTAAACAACTTTCGGTTGGGTGCACAACTTACGGCTGGAACCAGTTAAAAATAGTTTAACTCAATTTTCAGGCATTTTGCGATGAAACAAGTTAAGTTATGATTTTGAACAAAATTAAAAAAATATTATCTTAATTCTTCTTCCCTTTACGATTTTGGGTCGGGAAGAAAATTAATAAATTATCAAGGTTTTTAGGAACCCGTGGACCTCACACTAGCTTGTCCTCATTCATTGTTCATCTTCTTGGGGTCTAAATCATTTTAGGATCCCTTCCCCCTAAGATCTTATTAGCTAAAGTATCTTTAGACTACTTAAGTACTTTACTTTATTTTAAGTACTTTACAAAGCTAAAGCTTACCAAGTCATGGTACTACCGCGACTTCTTCATCTTCAGCTTATCCGCTACTCGGCTAAGCGCACGCCTACTCTAGGAAAGGCATAGCGTCCCGCCAATCTGCAGTGGTTTTGGGGCCCAGATTACAAACGTCCGTTTCCTTAAATACATAAATACAGGGCCTTCACGCGGACGAACAGGAGACCTCAAGGCTTCTCATTTGTTGAAAACCTAACTCAATTTCATAAACTGCATTTCAATTCGACGATTGCCTTGAGGCGGTTGCGCCTAAGGCGATTATTGGCAGGCTACATGTTGCAGTCCTAAATTTTCAGCGATCGGCAACTTGACTTCCGGAAAAAAAAAGCGTCGTTCAAACGCCCGCATCATCCCATTGGCCGAACTCATGCCCTGTGATTGGCCAAAAACGGCTCTCTTGGATCTGGTTCCGGTTTGACGATCCTAAGGTCAGCAATACTAATTTCAAACTGAAATGCGCTGACATTAATTTATTTTTATTTAAAAAATAAATAATGCTATGAAATACTACGAGTTAATAGCTATAGGACTAAAGCTCTATAAATGAAAAATTCCAACTGTAAATGAGTTGACACGCAAATCTAAAATTCGCCATTGGCACTAGCTGGCAGCTGTTATTAGCCTCACGAGCGCGAGCGCTCTTGCCATCACGTTACATGAACCGTGTCAAATAGCGAAGCACTAAACTATAAGTTTAACCTAGATTAAAATACCAATTTATATTTTAAACTAACTAGAATTTTATTTAATGCCCAAACTAAAAGATTTCGAGATTGGTTCCAACCCCATTTGTACTTACAGTTTTCTGGCTCCAAGCTAAAATACATTTCTATGGTCACAAATGCAATTCGTAAAAACGGCCGACACAAGGTCGATCTTCTTTCTCAAATGACAATATTTAACAATATTTACATTGTTCTCGAGTGGAAGGTTACATGTCAACAACATAGGTTACATATTTGTATCCAAACGAATCCGACATTTACCTTAATAAACATTAAGTAAATTCGAAGGGTTTTACAGAAAATCATGTCTCATGGCTTGCAAAAGCCGGATGCAACTTTTACGAAAAAAAGGATCCACGTAACTTTTCTTGGCATGCCTTTTAACAAGTGGGATCCAAGTTAAATTAGCACAAAATAAATAAATGGTATTTTTTATCTATTTTAATAAACCAGCAGCCACAACGGACTACTGTACTGAACTGAGTAGCCTACTCATATTTCTGCCGATACGACATACAAGGAAGATCGTAGTTCCTGGAGAAATAGTAGCTAAACAGAAGAACATCTAAAAACAGGCTAATCTGTTACAGGCCAGTAACGAACCTGAATTTAGGAAATAACCAAAGCCTTCCCACACCACGAGGGCTTTGCTTGAGTGATAAATTACGATCTTCCTTACACGCCCCAACTGAAGGAGCTGACTTCCTGTCGCCCGAGGCGGCAAGAATCAGTGCTAAACCAAATGCAAGTACAATCGAACATGTGCAAGTAAATGTTGAGCAGCGCATAAATCAATAATACAAACACTCAAAGACATTGCGACTGATCCCGTTTTACTTTATACAGGTAGGATGAAGTGAAAAGGAGCAATCGCCATCAAAAAAAATTCAGACCAGAATTTCATTGACGAACAACATTTAACAAGTTATATCGTTGCAAATTAAAAATGACACACCCTCTCAATACTCTGTTAATATGTCCCCGCCGGCATGGGAATGTCGCATTGTAATTTTAGTTTATCCAGTAAAATTACCAAAAAACTCCGGTCGTCCCCTTCTAACCTAGTGTGCAATACATTTCAGAAAGAAGGATTCTATGGGCACGTACTAAAAAACTGTGGGCTCTATTCTTAACTTACAACACACTGGACAGGTTTTCAGGTCACCTGACAACTACTGATAACTTTTTTTATATATAGAAAGTCACAAGAAAACTCTTCAGATTTTTTTTTCAAGAAATACAAGGAAAACTTGTCTTACTTTTTTGTGCAATAGAAAGTAAAGAAAAAAAACTCGTACAGAATTTTATGTAAACTTTTAACTAGCTCAACATGGAGTCTAAGAAAAAAAATATACAACTGAGAGTTCCACTCGGTAGTACTCACAACAACCCATTTTTGTTTTGGTGACATTACTAAGCTTCAGGAAAGTATCGACTTGAGGCGTCAGCATTTAATAGATCCCTACCTGGTTTATGCCGTACTTTGTGTGTAGAAACAACATTAGACTTGCGTGAAGCGCTTCAACATCAAGTGCCGGTCCACTTAGAATAATGTCCACATCAGCATTGAGCGCTGGACTAATGCATGCCGTAGTTTTTAAGAGACCTTGCTTGGTTTTCAAAAACAAATTCACCTGTTGTAATTTAACAACTTGTTTGTTTAAAGCAGATTTGCATGATACTTTAGTCGGTAATTTAGTCCAGTTTTGGGCTAACTTACTACTAATTATGTTCACTTCACTCCCAGTGTCTTTTAAAATTTACACAGAAACATATTTGGTTTTAACGTTTTAACAACATTGTTAACAAAACAAGCATTCACCATTTTAGGTTCAGTAACCTTTTCAAGTAAAGGGCATGTATTTCTTAAATGGTCGAAGCTAGAACACAGGAAACACTGCTTACGAGGTTTATTTAACAGTTTAGCTTCCTTATCACCATTTTCATTTGCTTCAGTTTGATAAGGCAAAGTACCAGATTTCGAGTTTTGGCCAGTACCATTGCCCGAATTCTTTTACACCTGTGATGGCTGTTTGACAGGCTGAACAGTTTTAGTAGCGTTATCTCCTTTATTAGCTCCAACAGGAGCATGACGTATGTCCTTTTCCGCGGCAGACACTAGCCTACGTACAACATACTCATCAGCATAAATAGCTGCCTTTTCTACTGAGTCTATGTCTGGCTTATCCTGAAGCCAATACTTAAGTTGGTTGGGACAATTTACTAAAAATTGCTCTAGCAAAATCAGATCCGAGATCTTACCAGCATCTGCACTCTCTTTGGCAAGATCAAACCATTGCACCATTTGCGTCCTAAGCCTAAACGCAAATTTACTATAACTTTGTTCAGTAGACTTCGAGAAACTACGGAACTTAACACACGCAGCTTCTGGTGTGAGCTGAACTTGGTTTAAAAGTTCAGCTTTTACTTAGTCGTAATCGACGGCATCACTCTCGCTTAACCTAGCGCATACTTGAGTGAATACTGAGCCTATAAGAGGCTGTAGCTCCAGGCGTGTACTCTTCGGGTAGAACTTTTGCTTGTTTAGCTGTTCGCTCAAACTGGACCAGGTATTCACTAATATCTTGGCCCTTTTCTTCCCCCCATACTGGCATTAATTTATGCAAGCTCCTATGGCGAGAATTTTGAGTATTAGGCTCTCTAGAAACAACTGGCTATTTTTCCCTTAGCTCTAATTCTTTTTTCTTTAACTCATTTTCTTGTTGTTTTAATTGATACTGAGTGTCAAGTTCCATCCGCCGAGTCTCTTGCTGGCTTTTGGCTATCTCAGCTTCATGTGCGAATTTCTGCTGAGCTATTTTGGCTTATTCGGCTTCATGACGCTGAATGTCTACTAACTGGGCTAACCTAGCCTGTTCGTTTTCAGCCTCGAGAAGTTTAAGATGCTGCAATTCTCTAGCTTCATCCCTTTCCCACTCTTTTCGTTGTTTGGCTTCCCTTAATGGTGTAAGCCAATCATTTAAATCATCTACAGTAAAAATACCTTTGTCAATACCATTCTGGATTTTGGATATAGTCGTGGATTTTACACTACTCTTACCTATTCCGGTATCAACACAGAATTTTTGTAACTCTTTTACTGTATAGGGTTCACAAATGGTTTGTGCATCCATTTTTACCAACTGTTTTAATGCTGGGTTCACGACCCACTGCGAGAAAAAAAAAGCAACGCTTGCGGAAGCTTCAGTTGGAAAAGTATGTTTACTAAACTGTAAACATCAAGTTTAAACTTAAAATAAACTTAAAGTTATTCACTAATTAAAATAAATTTAATGTAGTTAGGCTAACACAGGCCTACAACAGTTATTCGCTATTTAAACTGATTTTTAAACTAGCTAGGCTAACACAGGCCTACAAACAGTTATTCGCTATTTAAACTGAAATTAAACTAGCCAGGCTAACACAGGCCTACAAATTTCTTTTTTTCGTAAAAAAAAAAAAACCTTTTTTTTAAACGACCGGTAAAATTATTTAAACTGACTGGAAAATTTATCTTTTTCCAGCAAAGTTTGCAGAAAAAATTTAGATACAATCCCCTGTCAAGGCAAATACCGTATTTTAAAACTTTAACCCTGGTCTCGCAAGCGTTGTTTTTTCACACAATTTTAAACCATAAAATTACTAAACTTCAGCTGCTCAACCTTAAAGTATATAAAAACAATTTGCACCTGAACAACTGCACTTACAATTTACCCCTGCTTTGGCTTTTTGCTGTTGTTCTGTTGCTTCTCGCTTGAGTACGACTTGATTTCCATCAAACTTGAGGAATTGAATAAGTTTTGAGTCCGTGGTGTCCCTGTTGACTGCTCGCTGGAAACAAACACTTGTTTTCATTTCAGCCAGCAAACCTCTGCAGAACTGACTGAAACAGTGGCTTTGCAATCCAGCCAGCAAACCTCTGCTGAACTGACTGGATTACTGGATTTTCATTCCAGCCAACAGACCTCTATTAAGCTGACTGAATAGTGGAAAAACTAGCGAGCGCACAAAGTGACAAATAAATTGCTCACAAAGTGGCCGTAGCTGTGCTGACGGAGTCGGCTGCTCTCATAGATGAATTCCGGTTGTGTCGGCCTACTGTAGTCGATGTCTAGGCCTGCTTGGGTCTTCTAAACATCGGACGGTGGTTTGAAGCTTCCCTCGGTTTGGTCGGCTTGGCACATCAGCTCCTCGAGTCCTACGATCCTTGGCACTGCTGGGCTCGGTTGCTGACCATGGCTTTTGGGGGCTTGCTTCTATCGGCAATCGATGGCTGTGGGTTTGAGCCTCACTGTCATCTACGACGATCCCTGGTAACGCATGGCTGGAATCCCGGCAACTGGAATCCTGGCGTTGTCTCGACGAAGGAAGTGGGAATAATTTGGGTTCTTTACCGAATCCCACGGGTGCGACGCAGTTTATTACGGAGCCTAGCTAAAGTCCCTAGGGGGGGCCGTAACATTTTTCCTAACTGGCATTATTCTCCTTCCTCTCGACGATCCTGGTAGAACTGCCACCACACATTCTCGAATGAGACCTAACCTTAACTCTGTTATGATTTAAACGTGCTTAATTTATTCATGCAGAAGTCAGAATAAAAGAAGTCGATTTCAAACATATGCACATTTATTTATGGCAGATATCATAACAAGTTACAGGTTAACTATTTAACATTGAAGGTAAACAACTTTCGGTTGGGTGCACAACTTACAGCTGGAACCAGTTAAAAATAGTTTAACTCAATTGTCAGGCATTTTGCGATGAAACAAGTTACAAAATACCGGCAACCGGCGTCTACGCGCGTGTTTTTGAAATCTGGAATTCGCGAACTTTTACATGTAGTCTTCGGACGTTTTTTGTGTGTTGACATTTTTTCTGAAGAAGGTGAACGGGTGTTGACTTCACCGAAAATTCAAAGGAACTTTGTTGTGTTTCTGCCAGGTGGTTGTGTGTTTTCCTGTTGTTATGAAACAAGTTAAGTTATGATTTTGAACAAAATCAAAAAATATTATATGAATTCTTCTTCCCTTTACGATTTTGGGTCGGGAAGAAAATTAATAAATTATCAAGGTTTTTAGGAACCTGTGGACCTCACACTAGCTTGTCCTCATTCATTGCGTAGGCTAAGAAATGTTGGGCTTAAGAGCTAGGACTAATTGTTATTAATCTTCTTGGGGTCTAAATCTTTTTTTTGGGGTTATTAATCTTTTAGGATCCCTTCCCCTAAGATCTTATTAGCTAAAGTATCTTTAGACTACATTTTAGTTTAAGTACTTTACAAAGCTAAAGCTTACCAAGTCATGGTACTACCGCGACTTCTTCATCTTCAGCTTATCCGCTACTCAGCTAAGTGCGCGCCTACTGTAGGAAAGGCATAGCGTCCCGCCAATCTGCAGTGGTTTTGGGGCCCAGATTACAAACGTCAGTTTCCTTAAATACAGAAATACAGGGCCTTCACGTGGACGAACAGGAGAGCTCAAGGCATCTCATTTGTTGAAAACTTAACTCAATTTCATAAACTGCATTTCAATTCGACGATTGCCTTGAGGCGTTTGCGCCTAAGGTGATTATTGGCTGGCTACATGTTGCAGTCCTAAATTTTCAGCGATCGGCAACTTAACTTCCGGAAAAAAAAATCGTCGTTCAAATGCCCGCGCTTTCTTCTAGACTGAGAAAAGAGCATCCAAGTACGCGAGCATCCCATTGGCCGAACTCGTGCACTGTGATTGGCCAAAAACGGCTCTCTTGGATCTGGTTCCGGTTTGACGATCCTAGGGTCAGCAATACTAATTTCAAACTGAAATGCGCTGACATTAATTTATTTTTATTTTAAAAATAATAATGCTATGCAATACTACGAGTTAATAGCTATAGGACTAAAGCTCGATAAATGAAAAATTCCAACTCTAAATGAGTTGACACGCAACTCTAACATTCGCCATTGGCACTAGCTAACAGCTGTTATTAGCCTACGAGCGCGAGCTCTCTTTCCATCACGTTGCATTAACCGTGTCAAATAGCGAAGCACTAAACTACAAGTTTAACCTAGATTAAAATACCAATTTATATTTTAAACTAACTAGAATTTTATTTAATGCCCAAACTAAAAGATTTCGAGGTTGGTTCCAACCGCATTTGTACTTACAGTTTTCTGGCTCCAAGCTGAATTACATTTCTATGGTCACAAATGCAATTCGTAAAAACGGCCGACACAAGGTCGATCTTCTTTTCAAATGACAATATTTAACAATATTTACATTGTTCTCAAGTGGAAGGTTACATGTCAACAACAGAGGTTACATATTTGTATCCAAACGAATCCGACATTTACCTTAAGTAAATTCGAAGGGTTTTACAGAAAATCATGTCTCATGGCTTGCAAAAGCCGGATGCAACTTTTACGAAAAAAAGGGTCCACGTAACTTTTCTTGGCATGCCTTTTAACAAGTGGGATCCAAGTTAAATTAGCACAAAATAAATAAATGGTATTTTTTATCTATTTTAATAACGGACTACTGTACTGAACTGAGTAGCCTACTCATATTTCTGCCGATACGACATACAAGGAAGATCGTAGTTCCTGGAGAAATAGTAGCTAAACAGAAAAACATCTAAAAACAGGCTAATCTGTTACAGGCCAGTAACGAACCTGAATTTAGGAAATAACCAAAGCCTTACCACACCACGAGGGGGTGGGGGGGAGGGGGGCTTTGCTTGAGTGATAAATTACGATCTTCCTTACATGACTAACAAGATTTATACTGCTCCCGGAATCGCGTAGGCATAGCACTTTATTCCTACCTATCCTGGCTTTAAAAGTGCTAGGCTTTAACACAGTTAAGGCATCCGAGCCTACTCAAAAACATGCATTTGCAAATTCTGTTTTGATGTACTCTGGACATCGATTGCGGAGGTGCGAGGACGAACCACATTTATAAAAACGTTCTAACATTAGTTTGACTAGGGTTAGTAGTTACACTACTATTATCAGCGTTAGCATCTTGGCTAGTTATGCTGTCATTGTTAGTCCCAACTGGGTTAGCTAACGTGTTATGGTTTTGTTTGCCATTTCGGAAATTAGCAGAAGCCTTAGTGGCTTGGCTGGCTGGCTGTGCGCTAGTTTGCACCTTTCCAGTTTTAACAGCAACATCTGTGGAGATTTGCTTGTTACGTGTGGTGTATTCATCACACAGTTTGGCTGCTTCCTGTAGCGTCCCAGATTTAATCTGGTCCGCAACCATTTTCTTAAACCCACTGGGCAAGACTTATAAAATTGCTCTAATAAAATTAAATTAGACAACTTGTGGAAATCGCCATTAACCTCGGCGAGTGACAACCATCGGGAAAACAACGTCTCGAGCTCAAACGCGTGCTCATGAAATAATTGGTCTTGTTCTTTCTCAAGACTGCGAAATGCAAATTGGACGGACTCTTTAGTCTGTACGAACCTTTCAAGTAACTTTAATTTAACCTGATCGTAATCGTGCATAGTAGCTGTGCTCATTTGGTTGCACACCTTTACTAAAATTTCGCCTAACACAGGTTGTAAACCTACTACCCATTCACTCTTTGTAATACATTGAGTTTCCATTGTTCTTTCAAAGATTTTTTTAAATGAAATTAAATGAATTGATCTCCGATTTCGGACCCCAACTATTTAACAATCTAACGGCTTCTGAAATTTTTCCGGGCCGTGGACCTGTCTTACCACTTGGTAAAACCTGGACTGAATTGGTACCATCGTTACCATTTACATTGGTTAGCCAGTTCTAACTCGTGCTCGAGTTTTTTTAATGGCCAGCGCCGTAGCGGCATCGCTAGTCTGCGCGGTGGTGTCATGTAACATTAATTAATGGCCACGAATTTTATCGGCCTCGCGGGAGGCATAAGCTGTAGCTTTTTCAGCCTCATCTAACTTTAAAGCTTCTAGTTTTAACTGTTTGGCTTTAAGAAATTGTTCGTTCTCCTTGAGAGCGATCTCTTTTTTAGCCAAAATAGCAGAATCACGTTTTTCTATGGCACTGAGCAGTTCGTTTGACAGTTCATCCAACGTGAGTTTGTCGTCGTTAAACGCTATTTGAATAACATCTACGGACTCGTGTCTGGTTTCACATACCATTAAACCCAAATTCAAACAAGCTTTCTTTAAGTCTTTGTAATGAATATGATCGATTATCGCTTCTAAATCTTCCATGTTGAAAGTTAGGTTAGTTCAAATTTTAAAGAAAAAAAAACGTTCCAGTTTTAAATCTTTACAGTTAAAATTGCAGCTGCAAAATAACTCTCATAAAAGCTAAAAAGAGCGAGTACTTAAACACTTCTCTTATAACCCAATCCAGTCAGGGACACATAAATACACTCTTATATTACCTAAGCACTCAGGTGGAT
The DNA here is from genome assembly GCA_023313725.1 of Lithobius niger. NCBI lineage: Eukaryota > Metazoa > Arthropoda > Chilopoda > Lithobiomorpha > Lithobiidae > Lithobius > Lithobius niger. The sequence continues at coordinate 46,219 of JAHWFP010176456.1, read as the reverse complement.
AATTAAATACATAAATGCATAAAACAAACACTCGGCCTGGCAACCGGACTATACCCATGTGCACTAACCTGAATTTCCTGCACAATTGCTGTGCGGTCTGTCATTCCAATCACTCATCGAAGATCGGATCCAAAACGTTGTGGTCTCACTTCCAGTAGAACTTCGAGCACAGTCACTTGGAAGTCCGGTGGATTTTCACTCTGGGAGCGTCGTTTCCTTTTCACGGGTCGATTTCTCCAGGGTTATGAAGGAACATCTGCCTTCCGAAGGCGTGCCTGCTGCTTCACGGCTTGTGAAGGGAGGGTTGCCGCTTCCCGGCTCCAGATGGATATGGGGTTACTGTTTTGCCTTTTGTTGTCTTAAGGCTGACATCTTTTTCTGTAGCTTTTTGGCGTTGCTACTGACATCTGTGGGGGTTGCAGTTTCAGTTGTACTGCGACATCTTCTTCTTAAGATGAACTGGTGTGGTAGTATGGCAGGGGGGGAGGAGTGTAGTGGCACAGCACCTTTAAATCCCACCACTGCCACCAGTTTTGTAGCGGCGCTTACAGGGTCTTGAGGTGCCTACTGTCTATAGTACCGACATCTTGCGTCCTTGTGGATATTTTAGAAGAATTCATAAGTGGCGGATTTTACTTTTTCGGAAAAATAGCATAGCGTGTCTACTGCACGGTTAGGAGAAGAGCGTCAGCGTCCTATCTAAGTTATGAAGTTATCATGGTTCACTGCCACCACGATGGGTAATTAATTTAATTGCCTACTTCGGAGTTAGAATAAAAATTGATTTGTAATTAAAATAACCCTTGCAAATTAAATCGGACTCGAAGTCAAAATGTTGTTCAAAACAACTTTCTCTTCTGTTTTAATTAAACATGACAAGATTTTACACAATTCGTAGTAACTAGTTGGTTACAAATAAACTGGGCTTTTCAATTAAAAGCACATGATTTACAATTAAATCGGCAAAGAACTAAATAAAAGTTCATATTACAATTTGGACTAGAAAAGTCGGGTTAGGCTATCACAACCTTCTAAGTTACAAACATGACTCTTGCAGAATGTAAAATAGTCTTTTGAACGAAGTTAGCAACTCTGCACTAAAATCACTTCAACATCACACTGAATCTAGATAAGCGTTATAAGGAAAACTACCTTTTGAAAACTCCTGCTTCAACGATAACCCCTGCTAGATCTCGGTGATCTTTGAATATTTAGTAAACTCTGAGTTTACATAAACAGAAAAAAAAGCCGGTTTTTAGGAAGGGGACCTTAAACCCTTAAATTATGGGTGCCCTAGACCAGAAATGCCGATGGCGTTTGGCTCCCCATTAGTTCACATGAAAGCTAGAAGTTAAGTTTAAAATCTACGACTAAAAATTTAGAATTATAGTTCCAAAAATTAAATTCAAATTAAACTAGTTACTATCAAGAACTACTACCGTGCCTGGCATGGCAACACTGGACAGGACATCTCTGCTCCGACCGCCCTAGTGACCTCTAGCCTTTGAGTCTTTGAGCTATGCTATCGAATTTCTGCTTCAGCTTGGTTTTATACCTGCTGCTTGGCAGCCAGGTAGTGTGAATCCGCGGCCCTGTAGGAGAGCGACCCCTGGGGGGTGGGGGGGGGAGTGAGGTAGAAGGATCGCTTTGGAGGAGGAGAGACTGACTCAACCCGGCCAGGCTGACACTACCGGAAGTAGGCATGGCAGCGCGGACGAGCAGGGTAGGTTTGCACTCTGAGTGGACGGGAAAGTAAATACTGAGTTCTGATTGGAAAGGAATTGAAGGAGCTTGGATGGCAAAGGGAATTGCCGACTTGGGTGTTTTTAGAGGCCTTAGCTTGGAAAGTGCATTGAGTTAAACTCATAACAACGTGAAAATAGGCCTATATACTTTTTTATGAAAACTACAATGTTATGCATTGCAACTATTGAAGGAGGGGGGGGGGGCGAAGTTTGATGCTCAAAATAAAAGTAAACTGTTTTTAATTGAAGAAAAGGCTATTACTGTGCATTCGGATTGCGATCACTATGGTCGGAGCCCTGAAATAAAAATACAAGATACACTCAAAAAAATGTCCGGTAAAAATAATTGTAGTTGTTTTTACTATCTTGAACGAGGTAAAGTTCATGGGAATAAATTACAATAATTATTGCTTTTATAAAAGCCTAGGTAAAAGATTAAGATAAACCAGCTTGTGTTTGAATGCTATAACGCATAAAACTTTAGTTGTATCATTGCAGCCGCAAAAATAACGCTAGTGTAGTCAAAGTTTTTATAGTTGCTAAAATCGTCACCTTAGTAAAATAAAAACATTGAAAACGGATTAAACATGTAAGCTAGCACAACACTAAGCTAGTCAGCTTTATGCCTGGAAATATTCGAAAGTACAAATAAACATTTACATGTTTGCTTCGGAAAATCGCGACGGAAATTGCATGCGTCGGCGCTCAGTTTAAGCACTTTTTCAAATGGATGTGGTGACCAAAGTTTGGCGAATTTTCAAGTTCTGTTTTCTCAGGATGACAGATAAAGTTCGGGTTTATTAAATGCTGCAAACCAGAGTCGATTTGGTCCATTTTCCTTATAGTTGGTGATTTTTAAATTTGGAAGTGAAAATTGGTCTAGCGCTCGTGAGCGCTAAGAAAAAAAAAATAGAGTCCCCGAGTTTTTGATTTTTGGTGTCGGTTCGCTTAACCAATCTTTACACATCACTGTCAGAGTTACGTTCCTGTTCACCTTCAATGCTACCGCACGAACGAAGACAAATGGAAATCACGCCATCTAAAAACGGCTTCAACGTCGTACCACTTTGATCCATGTTCAACCAAGCTTCATTCCTTGTCGGATCCAGTTGCCACATTATTCAAGTTCTGAGTGACAACTCCTTTTGCATCCACTACAAGTTGCACAACAATTTTTGATCTGCGAGCACCCATCACAGCACAGCGTATCGTACACCTGTCTTATTAACTAATTTCTCAACTGTTACAGAACAAATCTCACCGTCAAGTGGATGACAAGATCAACCACCATTGCAGCCTCTACTCATGACGTCAGCGAGCTGAACACCCCCTCCCCGACGGAAACCAACAATTTGACCGTCACATCAAGGGAAATGCAAACAAGAAACTGACAATTCTTGCAGCAACAACGATGACAACAACTCAACCATCACACATGAAACCGTTCCTATTTGTTTTTTTGTCATCTCATCACGAACAACATTGAACCGCCTACGCACATTGCTTCACATCTGGCTTTAGCGACTGTCGACAAGACAAGTTGTCCCGCAAACAATCCACCACCACCTACGTCTCTGAGCCCATTTCGCCTCAACAACATTGTCTTTCGCGTCCTAATCGCATCGTCACGACAAGATTATCAACATGAACAGCTACTTCACCCACGCATGCTTACACAGATCTTTACCCAGAAGGCAGTCACGACTTCCGTGGTGGGAACCCGCTTGCAGGGAAAATGCCATCCTCTTCCGAACTGTGTATTTTGTTTCGCCATCATTTGCAGTTTCTTCAACAAACCAAATTCAAGTTGGGACCAAGACTAAGAGGCGGAACATCCCAACGCAATTTCACAACCGTCTCCAACAATTTATCAGCATCCAGAACACTTCTACGTGAACCAGACATATGCAGCTGCCGCTCAATTCTTTCCAAACGCAAACGCTACGACCCACATCCAGCTTGCAAAACTCACCAAACCTGTGACTTTCTAACCATTCCTTGCAGAATCTGTTGCACTTGGGACAGTGAAAAATGGCTTCTAATCCAACACAAACACCTCATGTCGGAAACCAGGAAAAAAACAACGAAGAGAAACACTTGCTCGTCCACAATCATTTCAAGCTCAACATCAACCAGATGAAACATCATTACTCCCTCCGACACCAGGAAAACAGCTTTTGTTACCACTACCACAACCTGACTCAACCATTTATGCTAACCAACATTCTGGAATTGGCAATCTTAGTGAGCCCAACCCCACTCCCGTTACTACCACCGCATCCAAAAACGTGTCAATACCTAACCCAACGACCCAATCGACGTCTTCATCATCGACCTCATCCTGTGCATCGTCATCACAGAACTCCCCCATTTCATCATCTGCACCACCATCTATCAAACGTCTCCAACAGCTACCTCTGCAGAGTGCTCCGACTCTGCTTTCCCCATTACAACCATTACTACAACCACTACAGCTCTTCGGCAACCTCAACAAGCCAACACACCAAGTCGACTAATCAAACCAACACATCCATATGCTACGGCTTGGACAAAAATCAAGAAGAAAACGAAAAGGACATTCCTCTCCAGGATTTCTCCGACCGAACAACTCTTCTCTCCGAATTAAGGAAAAACTTACACCTTCCAACTGCATGTGTAAAACAACTCATGTCAAACATAACAGCAGTTTCCTCTTACATCTCCAAGTTGACAAGGGCTAATTGATATCTCCAAGTTGGTGACCAACTTCACAAAGATGGCCGAAGCGGAAAAGAAAACCGCTTCTGAAAACAACAAATTAAGGCAAAAAGTATCCCACTTACGTAAGTGCCTTATATCATCCCAAAAGAAACTAAAATTGATCTCACCTATGCCAAACAGCGCACTACACAGGTGGCGATTGAGTCAGTGTCAGTTGTCTTCATCAAGAAGACCTTCATACACTTTTTCTCCAAGAGTTCGCAATGTCACCAAACCCAACCCAAAATTGGTGCCATGCGACCCACGTTGTCAAAATTCTCATCACCATCCCATATCAACCGTGACATCCTCCGATACATTACCTGAGAAAATGGACATTCGCTCCAAACCTTAAGCTCTATGGCCATTCATCCAAGTATATCGGAATCGATCATCCCCCCCCCCCCCCAACCGAAAACTTCATACCATCTCACAAGTCGTCAACAGAACCAATTCCAAACCAACCATTACCCCCACCATTTCCACTTCTTCATGACAAAACTGTAAGAATTTGGATCGAAGCAATAGGACAATTCGGACCTTTTCCAACAAATGTTACCTGACATGATCCAAAACTCCAACTCAAAATCCTGAAAATTTCCCTGTGCAGATTGCAGATCTAGGGCAAAATGTTACATTTTCTCCTTCCATCCTCGATCATAAACTCTCTCTAGCAACAGGTGCTTCAAATGGACCCATGGAGAAGGAAGAGCATTTCTTTTGAACAAATGGACTCCTGTCAAATTTGTACTAAAGACTCACTATTCCACTTAAATCAAAAGAAAATTGCACTTGCAACCCACTATTCAACTCAAATTAAAAATAAAACACTAACGATCACTAACGATCTCAAAGAATCACAAAAGGAAGACAAATATCACAAAAGAATCACAAAAGGACCACAAAGGATCACAAAAGGATCACAAAGAATCACAATGGATCAGAACAGGATCACAACACCATCAACAAAAGACCACAAAGGACCACTACCTAACATCCTACTACCACAACACCTTGACCTAAACACCAAAATTTTATGTTGTAACAAAACCTGACATTTCCGGAACCCATCCTCAAGACACAATGACAGGTAATCTCCTTTTTACTTCAGCACAAGCAAGAACGGCCTCTGTGTCAGCCCGCAACTCTAAACCCCATCAGTCGGTGCCCACCACCTGATCGACGAGTTCTGGGAATGCAATAAATTCTACAGGTAATGTATATTTCGAACGGCATATAGAAAGGCTAATTTGCCGGCCCCCAGCCAGGCCGGCTGAAAATAGTTTCTAATGTCTAAACGAAAATATACCTTACCTGTATCCCACCCTACCTCCCCTCTTATGTCACCGCCTGACAACATGAGAGGAAAATGGATGATAAACGATGCTGTTTGCTCGTCTTATACGAGGGCCTGCGCATTCACGCATGCGCAGTGGGGTTGAGGAGCTGACGGGCCATCTACACCTTCAAATTCTGTAGGGAAAGAAACCATACTTCAGGGAAGACTACAATAAATTCTACAGGTAATGTATATTTTCGTTTAGGCATTAGAAACTATTTTCAGCCGGCCTGACTGGCGGCCGGCAAAATAGCCTTTATGGGTGGGGACAGGGGGTACCTGTGTCCCACTTAATTGTTGGACCCCCCTCCTTGCATGTCAATGTTCAGTGGTTGTTTGGTTTTTATAAACAATGAAATGGCCTATATTTATGATGAAGCAGACTTTTTGTTCACCCTGTTTAGCCATGCGTAAAGCAATGTCACAAACTACATATAATACTAATTTACTTCTTTTGAATCTTGTTTCATTCTGGAATTAAGAAATAAAATTAAGTTCCATCGATCCTCACAAAAAATAGTGCAGCTGAAGTTAATTAAAATAACTAAAAAAAAAAAACGTAACACACACACCACCAACTGTAAAGGCTGGCCGTCGAAAAACACTTCGTTTTGCAAACGAACTATTTTTTTTTCTTTGAGCACCCAAATGCCTCGATTGTGTAAATTTCGCCGTTTTCTTAATAATGGTCAGAATTGGTCAAACTCTTCGACATTTAATAGCCATCCATAATATCTACCTCTTGGGGAAGCCCAAATCCGAAATTTCCATCGAGAAGATCCACGAAACTACATTTGAAAATCGTCCAAAACCAACCGCAGCGCTCCTTCATCATGGCCGCCATTATGGAAGACTTGTACTTATGTATTTCGATTTTATCATTTCTATTTTAGGGCAAAAAGGCCACAAACACTAGCTTAGTTGTAGTTTAGGAGTGGCTTCCATTTTATGGTACTTAACCTCACATACATGTACAGACAACCATTTTTAAGTGTGATATTTTTTATTATGTTCCTTATGAAAAATTTCCACTAAGATCAAAAGTTGTCCCTTAACTTGAAAGTTAAGCATCCAAATTAACTTCATGCGTTTTAGCATTCAACTAAGCTAGATTATTTATCTACTTATTTATCCTTTTTATATATTCTTTTGCCCCCAGAAACGCTGCCATTAGTCCGAAATAATTCTACATCGGCATTCTACCGGACACGAATTTTAGTTATTATATGTTTGCTTTAGTTCTCCTCTCAACCCGACTGAGACCTTCCGAAAGCTGCTGTTTGTTCTTCTATTAAAACCAAAAGATATTTATAAAAGATCTGTTTCAAAGCAATCTGAAAGTCAAACTGTCGTAAACTTCGAATCCCCTTCCCCCCCCCAACCAAAGCTAGTTGTGTTGTATAACACTGCAGTTTTCCGTTAAAGCTTGTAAAATTTAATAGTAATGCTTTATGTATTATCCAAGCCAAAGTGCTAAGCTTTAATCAGAGCCTACTCACGTTGCAAACATGTAAATTTTTATTCAATAGTCAATATTTCAAAGTAAATGCCTATTTCCCAAAGTTCACTTGAGTAAAACTCAAACTGGCCTATCTTTACATGTCCTTACTCCTGCAAACGGCTCTGCACCCAGTCCCTTTGTTCAGCCGACTTCTCTTCCCACTTTCCATTGTTCTCCTGGCCCTCAGCCAATCAGACCCCTGCAGCTCTCCTCGGCGTCCGCGCTTTGAACGTGAAAGTCCGCTGATCCAGCATAAAAAGCCCCCTCACCCCTCCCTCAATAGCACAGCTCACAGATCTCTCAAGCTAGAAGGGTCATGCCAGTCGGGAGTGGAGACGTCACGTCCGTAGGATGCCATGCCGGGCAAAATGGCAGCAGTTCGTATGTTTATAGTAGCTTTTGAAAGTTTAATTTAGGAACCCCCAAGTCTAAATTTATAGTTTAAAAGTTTAAGCATAACTTCTAGCTTAGAGGAAATTATGGTGGTGACGCCTTAAGCGGCATATTAGGTTTTTTCACCCCATAACGTCAGAGTGGTTCTCTTACTAAAAACCAAAAATTTTCTTATTTGTTTTAAATGTAACTTTAATCCAAATAACTGATGGTTTGGATCTTTGTGTGGGATTCATTGATTCATTCACTCCAGACGTACTTTATAAGTAGCCGCGGCTTTTATAATTTGAGGAGTTGGCTTCTAAACAGCAACTCTGGGAGGTTTAAATGCTCTGTTTTATCACTTAGAAACAAAACTGTGAAACGGTTGATCTTTCATGCGTGTTTGAAACATACTGTTTGATAGACTGTAACCAGCCTGGGCTGTTCAGTCTTGCGGACGACTCAAGTGAGTGTTCAGTATTGCTTTTTCTAATCGAAAATTTAATTGATTGTACATTCAAAACACAAGTGTCGTTTTGTTGTAACGTATGAATTACGAAATGTAAATTCAAACTTTGTGCTTTTAAATACTTATTTCAAAAGTTTCTCGTGCAAACTAAATGTAAAGTGTGCTTTTCATTCCCTGTTGTTAAAATAAAACCAGGAGTTTTAAACTTCATTTCGTTTGCTAAATGATTAATTGTTTAAGTGTCAAATAAATATGTAGCCCAACTTAGTTTTAGCTCTTGATAAACAGTTAAATTCCATCGCTGGTGGCAGTGAAATACCAGCAGTATTAAGGTTAGGGCCCTTTAAGTAGGACCCGACGCTCCATCCCCCATGCTGGGACTGTAGCCCATGCTGTGCTCATGCCGTAAAAGTCGTTATAATCACAGCAACACCTTAAGCTGAATCTCCGTGTCAAACCAGGAAACCGGGGGCGTTACAAGCACCTCAGCCGCCGTAGCGTCCGCCTTTACACAACTAAACAAGCACAACAGTCCTTCAATTTTCTAAGAGACGGCCGGTTGCTCTTCTTTTTCAGAATCAACACGTACCAAAGTTGGAGAAAGTTTGTATTCTACATGATCAATCTGTCGCCTGTTGAGCAAAATTCAAATCACCAACGCATGTCAACCACCGATCTCTACGAGTCTCGAGTATCGCTCCTATCTTGGGCAGAACGCAGTTGTTAATTTGTCGATATGTGGAGCCAGAGATGGTGGACATTGTATTGGCTGGCTAGTGATGTGACATCAGTGATACGTTTGTGTACATGGAGTGGGACGAAGAATGGTTCCATGAGGATAGCCGTACTGTTTTCAACCTCCACCCTTCTGTGTTGAAGTCTTCAGAATTCAACATCCAGCCTCATAAAGTAGCCGTCACTTTGTTGAGGGCACGAACTGGGCATGTGCCACTTAATGCCTACTTGCATGGGATGGGCCTGTCCTTCTAACCAGTCTACTGCTGTTGAGTGGGACGGAAGACCGGGAGCATTTCTTGTTAAAGTGTCCACTCTACGACCCGCAGAGGTTTCGCCTGCATGAACCTTCGTTGCTAAATCTTTGGGTGCATTTTCTCCACCGTGGTTACTTTTAGTCTGTGTGCACGGCGTGTGGTGGCTGAGTTCTGCTCTTCAACTGGCCGGTTCTGTCATGGCCTATGACGAAGTTTGCACCGGTGTTAGAATTCGGAATGATCACAGGATCATTTTACTTGTTTTGACTTAAGAATTCTGAAGAGTTTCTGTAGTTAATCTGGTCGAAAATTCGCAGTTTAGAAGAAGTCTGATACTCCCAGTTGGGCAAGTGTTAAGAAACTCCTCACAATCTGGTGTTAGAAGTTGTTAATATTGTAGTTGTTGTGCATCTATTGCTGTGGTAGTCTTTACAGTAGTTTTTGTTTTTTAGAACTGACGATCTGTAGTGGGTCACCACTGCCTTAAAATAAACTCTAATCTAATCTAATCCACGTTTCAAAGCAACAATGTGCTCGTTTAAATAAACAAGAAATGATGTTGCAGCATCCGAGAACTGCTCGTTTAATGTGGATTTCCTTAATTCACGGACCTTATGGATAAGTTTGTCCTGAATTTGGTATCGTGAAGAACATTTTTGTCCTAAAGTTCGCGAGCATTAAAGTTTTGTTGGGAACGCTCAAGTCTTCCCCCCCTCCACCCCCCCCCCCACCCCCCACCTCCCAACCTACAAGAGTACCAAAACGTATTTTGAAACTGAAGGTACACAAAATCGGGCATGAAAATAGGCTCAGTAAATTATTTTTCAGAAGGAAAACGTGCTCCATAAACTTAACAAAACAAAGTGGAACACAAAATGAGTACAATGTTTCTAATTGACTTGCATTTCAGTTTTGAATGTAAAAATGGTTTGACCTGCTCTTCCTGTAAGAAAAATACTGGTCTCTGCTTTATCTGTTAGAAACCTGCGATGAACTAAAAACAAATGCTCGGTAATACAGTAGTTCCTCTTCTGGTCTCAATAGACCCCTGTTAAGTAACAGTATTTTTTTTTTTACTGTTGTGCTAATACCGTGAATAAAAAAAAACATAGTCACTTTTGATCAAATGAACAATAAATAAAAAGCCTGATGAAGTTTTTTTTAAACATTATGTTGTAACTGAGTGACCTTTCTGTCACTTTAGGAAGAATAGATTGCCAGGGAAACAGCTTGGCCGAATATACTTTCCTGTGACAAAGTTTGTTAGTTGTCAATGAAAATACAAAAAAAACTTGGGCTCACAAGTTGTTCTTCATGGTGGAAGCTTTCTTTCTAAAGAAAGGTTGACACACTTGTGGCCAGCTAGCCTAGCACATGGTTTTACAACAATGAAAGCAAATTTTTAGGGAATGGGAATACAGTATTTATTATTGGGTTAGTTTTCTTCATACGGTATACTTCTTGTCAGCAGATGCTAGCAGGTTGATTAACTAAAGAAATGGCAAGACGAAGATGTGTTTGTTTTCTGTTCCAGTTGGCATGTTCACGGATTCTTATTTAACGTTAAAATATTTGAACACCGTTTTGATAAAATGGAAGCCAAAAAATTTAAAGAGTTCATTGATTTTCACCTTTTTTTTTTCCTGGGCGTTCGTGAGGACCCAGGCTCTCAACTATCCTGCTCTGCTCTAAAATTTCTCCAACCGTCGGTTACGTAAGATTTTCCAAACTGGTATATGCCTCCCGACTCTCTCCCATTACTGCGTTGTATTTAGCATAGTATATGTGATGTCCTAGGCGGGGACACACCTTAGCCCAGCGTGGGCACCAATGGTAATAAACACACGGACTACCAGAGTGTAGGCTACAGCTGATAAGACAGCGAACTTCCTGTTTACTGCTCCTAAGTACAGGGAAGTCATGTGATACACTTAAGATTATATACAATTATGGAACAGCCTATTTAGTGGTTAAAGGGTTATCTTGGTAGGGTTAACAAATAGACATGAAATTGATGGCTGCCATTGTGGAGCACACAAGTGACGACTCCACAATGCAGCGAGCGAAAAAAAAAAAACAGAAAAAAAAATACTCTAAGCCTAGCTGGAAATAAAATCATGATTACGAAGGCAAGATGTTTTTTTTAGTGCACTACCTATTTTTAAAGAAAGATACATAATTTTTCGCTTTCGAGGAAAAACTAAGCACTATTTTTGAAAGCTGTTTTACAAAATAAAGAACTAAAGATGTACATGATTAAGCAAAAAATTAAACATTAATAAACTGGCTGAAAACTTGCCAGTTTTAAATTTCTGTTTTGGTTTCTGGAGCAATTTTACAATAAATTTTAATGTTGTTTTAATTTTCGTAGCCTTTTTTGGTTAATTTTCTTTTTGCAGCAACCATTTCTGCAGCTGAAACGCTACAGCGTTGCTGTGGACAAACATCTGGCATCAAGAATTCGATGCCAAAGAAGTTGCTTTGGATTAGGCTTCACCGGAGTGGGAATTGCGGCTCCAAGCAATTTTTTGTTCCGATGTCGGAAGTATTTATGTACATGAAAAGACAAAAAAGATACAAAGAGGATAAAATCGTGAAATCAATTTTTCACACGAACAACAAAATACACTTACATTTTTACCTAATTTTAAAGGTGGACATTTTTAAAATTAACAGAGGCAATTCTCTGCACGAACAACTAGGGGACAAAACGTTTTAGCGTTACTCGCTACAGTTTAAAAAGAACTATCATTTAATTCACATATAACGGATTACAACAAAAAAAAAACGAAGAAGTTGTAGCCAAATGGTAATTTTGCAAAAAAACTACAAATTGAGCTTGTCTGGAGCTCTACGCAGTCTCTTCGAACGATGAGCATTTTGAAGCTGCGCTGCAATGTCAACCTGTGTTGGTGATAGCACAACTTTGCGTTTATTGGGATTCGGTTTCGCTTTTTTGTTAGCATGACCTGGCTTCGGTGGTGATTGCTTAGTGGACGGTGACGTAATAATCGATGGAGATTGCGACCTTTCTGGCTTAGAATTTCCTTCAAGAGGGGCGCTGGTAGTAGCCAAAGGTGATTGGTTATTTACGTTAGCAGACTCATCCACTTCGTGTGTGTGGGGTAATTTCGCTGGAGATTTCCTGCCACCTGGTGACTTGCGATGTAAATTCTCAGGTGATTTTTCAAGCTGTTGGATTGGTGGAATTTTTCCCTCAGTAACGGAAATTGACTTTCTGGATTGGCCGAGAGATCGACGCTCAGGAACTACGTCAGCGAAACTTGGCTTTTCACGTTGTTTGCCGCCAAAAGACATGCGTTTGAAATTTGAGTGATGTTGCTCATTATTATTCACGAAAGAATTACTGCTTTTCGCCGTCGAAACAAGTGCGTTTGGAGGCTGTTCTGGATAATCATTTTCCGCGGTATGTAACCTTAGCTGTTCGCGATGTTTGCGAATCGTATTACCGTTAGTATCAACGATAGTATAGGACTGATTTTCACATTTTTGGTTAACCATACCGACTGACCATAGCCTGTCATTTGTTGTTGAAAAGTCACGATACCAAACCTTTTCACCTATTTGATACGTTTTCAACTCACGATGGTGGGTGCTCTGTACTTGTTTTAATTGTTTACGGCGTACGGCTGCAATAGGGTCAGGGAACAATAAATCCAGCCGAGACTTTAATTCTCGGTTAAAATATAATTTTCCGGGTGTTGCTTACGTGGTAGCGGAGATAGTGATTCGTGCTGATAACAAGTAGGAATTTATACTCTCTTGAATAGTAGACCCCTGTCGCCGCGCGGCCTTGTAGACTCTCTTGAAATTACGGACGTATACCTCAGCCAAACCGTTGGTCCAAGGCGCAAAACTTGGCCCGGTCATGTGCCTAATTCCGTTGGATTTTAACCAACTTTGGAATTCTGCTGACAAAAATTGGGCAGCATTGTCCGTAACTAAGCTGTCCATTAAACCATATAAAGCTATATGATTGTTTAAAACGTCAATGACACGCGCCGACGTTGTTGACTTCATTTTATGCACAAAAGGAATTTTTGAATGTGCGTCTACAAGAATGAAAAACATGTAATTGTCCATCGGGCCCAAAAAATCAGCGTGTAAGCGATTGTTGGGTTTTAGTGGATATTCCCACGTATGCTTAGGACCTGACGTTTGAGTATCTTTATACTCTTGACAATTTTGGCATGATTTGACTTTATTTTCAATGTCAGAGTCAATCTTAGGCCACCAGACTTTTTGTCTAGCTAAACTTTTCAATTTAACTATGCCTAAGTGAGCACTGTGTAGATCTTTCAAGATTTGTCTCCGCAAGGCCGTCGGCACCAGGACTCTATACCCCCAAAATAAGGTTTCGTTTTCGACAGAGATTTCAGCACGACGTGTGAAGTACGGTAACAGATCGGGAATTTCGCATTTGTCAGGCCAACCATGGTTCACATAACGATAAACTTTTGAAAGGATTTTATCACGTTTACTTTCAAGAACGAGTGTCTCGTTTAAAACTGGAAGATTAGAAATAGTTTCTAAAGCAAGAATATTGTACTGCTCTTCTGCTTTCTCGAATTCCTCGGTATTTGGGAGGGGAAGGCGCGATAAAGCGTCTGCCGTCAAATTAAGTTTACCGGGAATGTGTTCGAATTCGTAATCGTAAGCATTAAGCATCACTGCCCAACGCTGAACCCTGGCGGCTGCCATCTGCGGTATTCCTTTTTTAGGGCCAAAAATCCAAACTAAAGCCTTCTGATCAGACTGCAGTATGAATCGCTGACCATAAACGTATTCATGAAACCGTTTCACTCCCCAAGCCACGCTGAGCGCTTCCCGGTCAAAATGCGAGTAGCCTCTTTCCGCTTGAGTGAGTTTACGTGAAGCGAAAGCTATCGGCCGTGATTCACCGTTTTTCATGACATGCATCAGGCACGCGCCAATTCCGTAGGGTGAGCCGTCACAAACGAGCTTGAGCTTTAATTTCGGATCGTAATGAACCAGACCTTTTGATTTAAGAAATAATTATTTTACTTTACTCACGGCTCGGTCGCATTCTGTCCCCCAAACCCACTTCTCACTTGGGCTTAACAAACGTGTTACTGGTGACAGAATATGAGCGAGATTTGGTAGATATTTTGAGTAATGGTTTACAAAACCCAGAAAGCTCTGTAGCTCTTGAATACATGTTGGGTTAGGAGCGTTTGTGACTGCTTCGATAACCTCAGGGAGTGTATGCAAGTCTTCTGCATTTATCATGTGGCCTAAATATTTTAATTCAGGCCGCGACAGTTTGCACTTCTCGATCCTAAGTTTGGCTCCTGCATCTTGTAAAGCATTTAACAGTTTATTTAACGATTCGTCATGCTCACCCCCCTTCCCGCTCACCAGGATGTCATCATAAAACGGGAGACATTTGGGGATTTTACTGGTGACTTGAGTCATTACCCTCTGGAAAATTCCAGGACTGGACGCCAGGCCCAGGGGTACGCGAAGCCATCTAAACAAACCCAGGGGTGTATTTATTGTCAAAGCTTCTTGTGACTCTTTGTCGAGTTCAATTTGCAGAAATGCATCCTTAAGATCGATAAGGGAAAAAGTGTCACTGCCTGCTAATTCACTGAATAATTCTGCGGCCGTGGGAACTGGATAGTGGTCGACTTCGAGTTGAGGGTTCACGGTGGTTTTATAATCACCAATCACTCGGATTTGACCATCCGCTTTGTGAACTATGACGATCGGCGTAGACCACTGAGAAGTTTCCACAGGCTCTAGAATTCCAAGGCCAACCAATCTACGAATTTCTTGGTAACCTTTTCTTTAAGTGCTAACGGAACCGGTCTTACACGACTGTACACAGGCTTGGCATCAGGTTTTAAATGAATTTTGGCTTTAAAATTCTTAAACTTACCCATGCCTTCAGAAAATAGCTCCGGGAAACCCTTCACTATTTCGGAAGTGTCAACTGGCGTAATGCTAGTTTTAATTTTCTTAACACTTTTCTTAGGTTTCACTTTCGTTTGTAGGTCGTAAAAAGGATGGAAATTAACTCGAAAAATAGAAAGCCAATCCTTTCCCATTAATGCAGGTTTATATAATTTTGAAACTAAAGCATCCAAATGTTCGATTTGACCTTGAACTTCAACCTTCAGACTTACAGTGTAAATCGTGTTCTCAATTCCGTCAGTGTATGAGTGTATCGAGTACGGACTGAGTTTTAAAGGACAGTCCGCAAAATATTTTTGATGCCACTCAATAGGGATAATGGATGCATCTGCCCCGGAATCAAGTTCCATTTCTAGCTTGACACCATTTAGGCAGACTGGCATTTTCCATTTATGGATTTTCATAGAATTAACTACTACTATTATTTTGTTGGTTTGTAGGGGAATTGAAATCTGGTCCGCAGCCTGACTCGGTCCAAGAGTATTATTTTTCAGTACAAGATAGTCGTTGTCTGAATCGTTATCAGACCCGGAACCAGACTCTGAATTTTCGGCTTCAACATCCTGGCCTTCTTCACTATCACTTTCGCTATCGCGTTCGAGTTTGTTGACGCGTTTTTTGTAGCTATGCTTTTGTTTTGTGTTCGGCCTAGCCTTAAAATTTGTGCTAGAACTTGCTTTAGGGTGGTCGAGTGATTTTAAAGTTCTATTCGAATGACTAGCTTTTCGGCACACGGCTTTTAAATGGCCGACAGTGTGGCAACGGCCACAAGTATAGTCTCGATATTTACAACGTGTTTTCACGTGGCCATTTTTGCCGCAACAATAGCAAATGAAATCCTTAGTGGATTTAGGCCTACTTGATGTTTTGCCCGATTTTTTAGCTACGTAGTTAACAGCTCTAGAATGGCTTCTCAAAACGCTTTGGTCTGTTTCAGCAGATTCTAAGGATAAAGCTAAGGATGTTGTAGCCTTTAAATCCAGAGTCTGCTTCAACAACTCGCGTTGAATGACTTCTGATTGGATCCCCCCAATTAGGCGATCCCTAATCATTTCGCTGTTAATGTCTTTAATTTTTGCGAAGTCACAATACTTCGTCATTAGCTTTAAGGCAGCTAAATATTCCCCGATACTCTCATCTGATTTTTGCGATCTTATAAAGAATTTAACACGCTCAGATACCACTGAGGGCACTGGCTCAATGTCGTCTAAAACTTTTTTAACGAGCTCATCAAATGTTAATGAGTCGGGCAAATCAGGTGAGAGGATATTAAGAATTCTATCAAACATTTTCTGGCCCACAGATGCCATTAGAAAATTAACTTGCTTGGTTGCTGGTATTTCTTTAGCTAAAAAAAAGTAACGAATTCGGCTGGAGTATTTTTCCCATGTGTCAGACTCGCAATCGAATTCCGAAAATAAACCAGCGGTTTTAGACGAACCCATGTTGACGTCGTCTTCACTATCACTAGATTCAAAATTTAGAATTAAATTAGAACTAGCTTCATTAACGCTTGCGTTCACTACTGAATTATTTTCAGTTTCACTTTCACTGCTAACTTTAGCAGTTACAGGTGGTTTGCTACCGACACCTGTCTTTGGCATAAGCCTACAAAATTAAATTTAATTAAATTTAATTACAATCCTGTTTAACATGCAAGGATTAAACTGGAGCACTCAAGACTACCGGTCACTTATTTAAACACAGAAATAAATCAAGCTTGACTGTAGCCTACCTAGTTGTATAAATTAACTGCCTACAAGTTAAATTTAAAGGGACTAGGCTTTGAAAAAATGTTTTACGTTCACCATTTGCAACGTTTTACAAAACAACACTTCTGACCTAAGCCTCAGCACCGACCAGATTTCACTAAGTTTGAGCATAAACCTACGGTGTTAAATTTTACACCGGCACACACTAGCCCGAATATGGGCAATGGCACAATCGAATTTACAAGGGTTAATTTAGCAGCGCATTTTTCGAACCTTCAGGTTTATAGTACTGCCTGTGCGGACACGCCAGTGCGTCGCTCTAGAACACTGCCAAGGTAAAATTAACCATAATAAATCCAATTGCCCACTTCGGTTCTAGTTGTTAAGGTACTAAATTTAACTGTTATCATTTCGTACCACACAGCACTACCACGTCAAAATAACACTGTTTGAAAAAGTTTAAACTCTGATAGGAATTCAGAGCACTAATTTTCATTGCCAAAATGAAAAAAATTTGCAACTTATTACAAATATGGAGCAAAGATGTGGTTGAAGACCTATCAGTTTAAGCTTAAGTTTTTAAAGATTACCAAAGGTACCGGACTCGTCGCCAACTGTGATGTCCTAGGCGGGGACACACCTTAGCCCAGCGTGGGCACCAATGGTAATAAACACACGGACTACCAGAGTGTAGGCTACAGCTGATAAGACAGCGAACTTCCTGTTTACTGCTCCTTAAGTACAGGGAAGTCATGTGATACACTTAAGATTTTATACAATTATGGAACAGCCTATTTAGTGGTTAAAGGGTTATCTTGGTAGGGTTAACAAATAGACATGAAATTGATGGCTGCCATTGTGGAGCACACAAGTGACGACTCCACAGTATAGCTTCGCTCAAATCACGTTCTCACATCTCTGTACTTCAAATAATGTCACTGTAGATTCTTTGGTTCTATGCAGATGCCCTATAGACAAACTTTGACCTTTGCTGCCACTTGATAAAAGAAAAGTAAACCTGTTTGCACCTGATTGTTTCCGTAACTGCATACTTAAACTACATTAACACATTAACTACATTACACTAACTTCATACATTACTAGCCATAGCCCATCCTTAGCATGGCGTGGGTTGTAGGCCTTATTAGTCTGGCTATTGCTCAGAGAACAAAGTGTGGGCTGCTGCTGCTATGGCTTTCGTACCTTTATGTGCACTTTTATACTCTATGAACACGTTATACATTACTAACCATAGCCCGTCTTCCATCTTTTTCTTGGTTTTGTAGCCTGTCTATCTATTTGTATCCTTTTGTGCCCTTTTATACCCATTTGGACCCTTTAGTACCTTTACGTACACTTTTGTACCCTTATGTACCTACTTATATCCTTAGTATGTAGCCTTGATACTGTAACCTTTTGTACCTTATGTAACCTTTTGAGAGATGACATCGAAGTCGCACTAAAATTCAAAGTACAAACAAAAGAGTTTTTAAAAAAGTTCTTGCTTTGCAACATACACTAGTTTTATGTAGTTTCATTTGTCTTCATCAGGTTCCATCAAATTAGTGTTTGTCGAAAATTTGCGTGATTTCTGTGTGTCGTAAGAGGACCACGAAAATGAACATAAATAAACTGTGGTTCAGGGGTCGTATAATGATGGCAGTTTAACTTACCTTGGAATGGCTCAAGGTCATCACAATGCTAATTTTTGAACTATACGCCGCAGAATAGCAGTGTAAATTAAAAATTAAATTAAAAATTTTTCTAGATTGTTTAATTGATAGTTTTAATTACAATATAATTACAATACAACTGAAACTTCGTAAAACACATTCTTTTAAACAATATATTTTTAAAAAAATGAGTTATGTTACATACTGTAAATCGTGTATTAAAAGCCCAGTTGAAGCTAAAGCCCACTTTCTAAAATGCTGTAACGTCAAAATCTTGAAATAGTGGAGTTAAAGACCACCCCTCAAATTGTAGTTTTAAACGAAAAATTACCTAGAAGTTATATGATGTGAATAAGGATAGTACTGGTTGCTTTACTGGCTCCTTCTCCCTCCCTGCAGTAATAGTGGACTCTTCCTTTAGCTCTTATCACCTGCACAAGGCCTGGGCATCCCTCACCTAAGCCTCCTCCCTTCTTCACAGCAATTAAAAGGATGTAAAAATTGGTCTTTCTGAGATCGTTCAAAACCTTCGAATTTTCTGTAATAGATGTCCAGAAAGGTTAGAAAATTGATAATGCTTTATTTAAAGCCCACCTCCCTATTTTTACCAAATTAACTGCATAAGCCCATGGGCGTTTAATCCATGAATACGGTAATTATTTCCACAACGTAGGGATTTTCAGTACATGTTTGCTCCCGTTGCTGTCTTGTTTTCTAGAAAGCTTGACTGTCTCACGGTTGCTCCAGTGGAGTATTCTCATTGCCGCCTGCTCGAGTGACAGAAATCATGCATGTGCTCTGCTATCTATCGGCTGTTGTAATTTTCACGGTAACTTTTGAAAAAATTTCACTTATGATGATTTATTAAAGTTATTATTTCGTCAGTCAAGTAGTTCAGTGTGTGAATTATTGATGCTAAAACTCATTTGGCTTTGAAGTTTGTGTTATAAAGTTGTTAATACTACTAGATTAGACTACTTAGAAACAAAAATTTATAGATGTTTGCAGATCTCCAAAACATCTATAAATTCTTATTGAAAGTAAGGCATAATTAACCGTAGTGCATGTCAGGTTCATTGCAGACATTGTTAACTTAACGCATGTCAGAAACCAATTAAGTACTTTTCATTATTACCATAATTTTATTTAAACAGACTAAGCTTAAAGTACAGTAGAGTATTAAATAAAAAATGTATGTAGGAAATCGATTGCGAAGCACAACCTAAGCATGCAAACTGAATGAATCTGCCTGGAACCTCAAAACGGGGCTATGTATTGCCAATCGAAGTTAAAGTGGTGCAGAAAGTAGAAATATATCTTATGGATTATGGCAAAGCAGTTCGGCATAATTAATTGTGTAGGACAGTTTGCTTTAATACTCGTATTAAAAAAATAGATTATGTAATTTAAAAAATTTATTTTTTAAAGCAATTTTTTTTCTTTATATCTGTTTAGTTAATCAGAGTTCGAAAAATGAGGGTTCTAAGAAGTAAGAGAGGCATGGAGTTTGTTTGATGAAACGTTTAGGCCCATTTCAAATAATCAAAAAAAAAACTTTGCGAGAAATAAGTTTTTGGTTTGTGATTACATTTTTGGTTAGTGTTTTCAATGCCTAAAAGTTCGCGTTTTTCCGTACTTTTTCGTAACAACTTTTTCTACTATTTCCTAGTTTTGCTGGCAGCAGTTCCTACTTTTGTTCCTAATTTTTGGGATTTTGTGCTGCGACCGCTGCCTGAGCCACCGTTTCTTCATCAGGCTTAGGCCACTAGACGCTCTTGAACACTTCAGACACTTCACTAACGAACTTTTATCATTCGAATTTCCCTCTGTCTGCTCTTCACAGTTGGCCTTTAGTCAATTCTCATGGTTGCTGTAGCTTTCACTATCAGTGGGTGCTGCTTCTGTTGTTGCTGTCGGCAGAAATGTTTGCCAGTGTAACTCAAGTTTGTATTTAGGTTAGGAGTTGCAATTTTAATGATGCTGTTATATGCTGGTTCTTGTACATTCATTAACCTCACTGCTCTTTCGTGACAATGGTGGATTTATATTGACTCCAAACCTCGGTGATCGTACTCGTAAGAGGTGTTAGCTGTTTTTCCAGGCCATTTCGTACCCAATCTTTTTGTTTGCTCGCAATTGCGCTCTTTTTCTTATTACCTTTTAGAGTACCTTTGGTGTGATCACGGATCCTTAAACAATGTAAAGAAGCCAGTCTTCACCATCAGATTTGAGAGGAGACCTCTGCTCAAAAGATCAAAAACCTGAGGGTTTATCGTTATCGCAACGAACTATTTTTCTCACTAACGCCCAATAGGCCTATAGAGGCCCCCGTCTTCAAAACGCCACATCTCAGTGAAAAATGGACTAAAAGACCTGAACATTCTCAAGACTTCTGCGAAAACAGAACATTAAATTTCCCCTCCAATAATTCTCTACATCATTTTGAAAAAGTCACCAAAATGACCGGCGCCACACGCAAATCTTCAATCGCCATTTTCACCACCTTGTACAAAAAAATTGTAATTACTTTATTTCTTTTGCAGGCATAAAGCCAACCAGCTTAGTGTTGTTTTAGGAGGTATTTAACCTCACATACATGTATTTGAAAACCCAACACTTGATGTTTTTATTCTAGCGAAGGCCAAGTTATTTATGAAAACTTCGACTGTAATTTTTTATTATTAGCGGCTGCAATAATATTTCGCCAATGTTCATGCTTTCTAGCATTCAGGGAATAAGCTGGTATATTTAACCTTTAATTTTATTTTATTGGGCAACAGTTTAGCAAAAACTAGGTCTCTAAACACTACTGAACTCGGCAAAACTTTCCTTCGAATTTTACCGGACATTTTTTCCAAAAGTGTTTATCTTGTACGTTTTTTCAGAGCTTCGACCGTTGTAACGTTCCTACTATTAAATTTCACGTTTGTAAAAAGATTTGAGCTAAATACTTCGTTCCCCCCCTTCCTTCAATAGTTGCGATACGTAATATCGTAGTTTTATTTATAGGCCTATTCACGTTGTTATGAGTTTCAAACCCACTTGCACTTTCAAAACATGGCCTCTAACGCTCCCAAGTCGGCAATTCCCTTTGTCAATGCAGCCTCACCAATTCCCTTCCAATCAATTCCCCCTCCATTCAGAGCGCTCAGCTACCCTGCCCGTCCGCGCCGTCATGCCTACTTCCGGTAGTGACAGCCCGGACGGTTTTGGTCAAGTCTTTCCTCCTCAAGGCGTCCCTCTACCCCCCTCTCCACCCCCTCTTCGCTCTCCTACAGGGCCGCGCTTCCCTCCTCCCTTGCTGCCAGGCAGCTGCTATAAAACGGACCTGTAAGGATTCATCCACAGCACAGCTCAATTTCCAAGTCAGACGTTACTACGGCGGTCGGAGCAGAGATGTCCCCAGTCGGAGTGTTGCCATGCCGGGCAAGGTAGTAGTTTAGGTAACTAGTTTTAGCTTTATTTTATTTTTTCGAACTTTATTCTTTATTTTAACTTAAAGATTTCAACTTAACTTCTGAGTTTGGATTCGCGATTATGGGTAGTTAAAACCATCGGCATTTTCTGGTGTCCCCTCCCATAACTTAAGGGTTTAAGGTCCCCTTTCTAAAAACCCCTTTCAAACCTTTTTGAAATCACCAAGGTCCTGTAGCATAATTATAGAAGCACAGACTTCGATGGTAGGGCCCTGATTATTGCTAGCTTGACTCAATGTGAATAAGTAGATTTGATCTTGTGCAAGATGCCTTGAAACATAATCTTAAACTAAGACTAAGATTGAAATTGTAAGTACTTTTTCTAACTTAGAGGTGTTTAGGTAACACCAACGAATATTTTCTTTTCGAAATTGTAAGTGTGAATTTTATTTTGAAATTCGTTGCTGATAATTTTTTTTATGTAAAAATTAATTGTGTGCTGTCACTAAAAGCTATTTTTGTAAAGACTAGTTGCCATGTAAAGTGTTTCTTTCCCCTGTTTATTAAAACCAAGAGTAGTTTTAAACTCAGTTTGCTTCTAGAGAGATTTAATTTGCTAGTGTTTTAACTAAAAACAACTCCTTTTTATTTAAAGCTTAAGGTTAGCAATTAAACCACCTACCTGGTTGCAGTGAACTAAAACGATTAGCTAGTACCAAATTTTAGATAGGACTTAGACGCTCTGTTCCTAACTGTGCAGTAGTGACTGCTGTGCTAGTTTATACTCCTCAAAAGTAAAAACGGCCACCCGAAGTACTTCTAACTTTCCCGAGACCACACCAGATGTCGGTGCAGAACAGTAGGCACCTCTACAACAAATTTGTTTCTTTGTTTCTCCAAAGAGCGTAGTTGGTGAGCAGTTGGTGTACCTTTCTCTTATCTTTTCTTTCACTCTTACTCTACTTACTTCTTCTTCGCTGCTTGAATCGTTTGCCCCTTTGTCTCCTTCTTAGTTCTTCTCTTCTTATTCTGCTCCTGGTCTGGTATCTGTGGACCACCTCGATTGCTCCTCCTGGCTTCTGCTCGGGTTCTTGGACTGCGACTGCTCCTTCTGGTTCCGGTGTCGTGCTCCTGTTCTTGGACTTCCTCCGTGTCTGGGCCTTCATCCTCGGCCACACTCATCCTTTCTCTCAAGGCCAAGAAGCTTCCTAACGTTTGGCGCGTTACTGTAAATGCAGTCAATTCCTATCCTTACAAGAGCTCTTTTAATTCATTCTTCCCTCCCGGGATGTATGTCATTACTTCCATAGGCCTCTTGGCCTCACACCGGCCTTTCTCCATCTTCTTCAATGGGGTTTCCAAGCTTTTGCTTTTTGCATGGCCTCATTGACTGTCCTAGCAGGGTAGCCAACAAGCTCTTTCACTTCTTCAAACTAGATATTACCTTCTTTGGTATTCATTATCTTGCTTCTGATCCTTTTCATCCTCTCATCACTGCCAGGAGTTGGGCCTGGTGGGGGGGAGGGGGGGGGTGTCTTGAGCTGAACTCATTACTTCTCACAGTCTTCTTAGGTTTCACAGAAGTCTCCACCAAAGTGTCTAAGAATGGGAGTTTACCTTGTTGTTCGCTTTCAGAAGTAAAGTTCAGCTCTTCTGACCAGTGGTTCAAGGTCTCTTGAGCCATGGCTGGCTAACTTGTTTCCCTGGCCACAAAGGTATCATCCCTGTACCTCATCCAGGTTTTTTTGAGTTTGATGGTGGTGGAGAATGTACTCGTTCAGGCCTCGGAGCATGATTTTGGCTATGCAGGGAGACCTGTTAAGTTCAACATCTTCTTTCTTCACCTTGTTTCTCTTAACAGTGAAGAAGGAAGATGTTGAACTTAGCATAAGGTTGCTTAAACTCTTGTTAGCGAACATCTATGTAGAGTTCCAGGGAGTGTCCTATTGAAAAATAGCAGGCACACCTACGGGATATTCGTTGTCCCAGGGCCTTGACGAGTACATTCTCCACCACCATCCAACCCTATAAACCTGGATGAGGTACATTGATGATAACCTTCATGGCCGAGGAGACGAGATAACCAAGGCTGAAGAGATCTTGAACCGATGGTGAACATTCAGAAAGTGAACGACAAGGTAAACTCCCATTCTTAGACACTTTGGATGAACGTAAGCGATTGGGGAGCTAAGGTGGACCCCTTTTGTGAAACCTCAGCAGACTGTAGACCTCCCAAGGCCGAACTCCTGGCAGTGATGAAAGGAGAAATGAAAAGGGTCAAAAGTAGGATGATGAACACTAAGCATCTGGTTTGAAGAAGGGGGGGGGGGGATGTTCAAGTATTACGATATTAGGAATGGGAGGGGGCAGCTACTGGTGACGATTGCTGACGAGGGGAGGAGGGGGTTGCCCAGTTGATGACGTAAGCATCGCTACCCCAGTAAAATAGTGGAAAACACAAAAGAAAAAAAATGTCCTCAGAAAAACTGTGGATGTACATGGAAAAACAACCCCTCGAGGGGGAGGGTAAAGTTAGAAATGATGTAGTATCACTAAATGATGTAATACTGGAGCGGGGGGTGAGCAATTGATGACGAAAAAGCAAAAACTTGGAAAAATCCCCTGAAAAGATGGAAAAATGCCAGTATGAGGCGAATAGGCCTATGGAAGTGATCACGTACATCCTGGGAGGGGGAGAACGAGTTAACTGAGCCCTGGAAAGGATAGGAATTGACTGTGTTTACCGTAACCCGCTAAACTTCAGAAAGCTTCTTGGAGGAATGGCCTTAAGTGGAAAGACGAGTGTGGACGAGGATGAAGGACCAGATACGGAGCAAGCCCTGGAACCAGAGAAGGAGCCAGAAGAAACAGTCGCAGCCCAAGAACCTGAGCAGGAGCCAGGAGGAACAGTCGCTACCGAGGTGGACCACAGACACTACACCTGGAGCAAAATGAGAAGCGAAGAACGATAGAAGGAGATAAAGAGGCAGTGAAGAAGAAGGAAGTCAGGGTGAGAGTGAAAGAAAAGATGAAAGAAAGGTAGGCCAACTGTTCAGTGAGGAAAAATTGCCCGCTACAACTGGGGCAGTATACTAGGTAGTAGGTACCCTGTGGACAATGCCCCCGGTGATACATCGGAGAAATGAAGACAAATTTGTGTAAGGATCCGTATGCACGCCAAAGCTACTGTAAAGGGTGATAAGCAGATGGGGCTCGAAATCGACTGGAAAAACACCAAAGTCATGCTCAAGGCCAACACTTCTAAGGAAGCACACTCTCTGAGCTTTGGAGTTAATAGCAATTTAGCATTGTCCATTGTTAATAGCAATTGAGCAGTGAGGTTAATGAATGTACAAGAACCAGCATATAAGAGCATCATTAAAATTGTAATTCCTAACCTAAATACAAACTCGAGTTAAACTGGCAAACATTTCTGCCGACAACAACAACAGAAGCAGCACCCACTGAGAGTGAAAGCTATAGCAGCTAAGAGAGTTTACTAAAGACCAACTGTGAAGAGCAGACAGAGGGAAATTCAAATGAAAATGTTTGTTAGCGAAGTGTTCGAGGCATTCAAGAGAGTCTAGTGGCCTAAGCCTGGTGAAGAAAGCTTGTAGCAGCTTTCCAAAATTTTCTAGTTTTGGTGTTGCATTATTGAAACGAACAGTAAGTTTCATTTTGTTGATTTTGATAAACCAAAGTAACATGACCAAAACAACGGTATTCAAGTTAAGTAGATTTGAGTGAGTCACTCAAGCCTCCAAAACCGTTTTAACTGTTCACTCTAATCTTTACCTACGAGATGTCCCACATTCGGGTGAGAAGAGCCTTGACTATTCACACGGTGGAACCCATCTTGCTTATGGTCTTGAATAGCTATTGATTCCAGGCACCTTAGATGGCTGCTATGTGCGGAATTGGAGAGAATAAGTGTCGTGGCCTTCTCCCATTCAATCTCATCCTCTGTGGCAGTACAGTGGGCCACAATACCATTATCGTCTACTTCGCTCCTTACATTGTCCATATGTTGCCCAATCTTGTCCACACTCACTCCGTCTCTGTGACACACACTGCCCTGCATCCTTTACACGGCAGGCTGCACACTCCTTCCTTCACATCAACCACGTTTTTCCATCAAACCTTGAAAGCTTCATTCGTGGTCTTCTGAGGCACCCGCTTTCCCGCCACTGGCCCAAGACGCAGAGTCATCTCCATTCCAAACCGTTTTCTCAAACCCTTGATATTTCGCCTGTAAGTGAATGAAGGGGACTCCAGGTCCTGGGCCAGTTGAGGGAGACCGATTGACTCGGAAGACCAAGAATGAAGCTTTTATGGGAAATGTGGTCCATACGAAAGAAGGAGTGTACAGAAAGCAGCGCAAATGATGCAGTTCAGTGTACATTGAGGTGATGTGGAAGGAAGTAAGGACAAGAATTGGGCAACACATGGACAATGTAAGGAGAGGAGTTGACAATAATGACATTGCGGTCCACTGTACTGTCACAGAGCATGAGATTGAATGGGAGAAAGCCATGACGCTAATCTGCTCCAATTCCGCGTGTGGCAACCATCTAAGGTGCCTAGAATCAATAGCTATTCAAGACCATAAGCAAGATGGGTTCCACCGTGTGAATAGTCAAGGCTCTTCTCACCCGAACGTGGGACATCTAGTAGGTAAAGATTTGAATGAACAGTTAAAACGGTTTTGGAGGCTTGAGTGACTCACTCAAATCTACTTTTAAAAACTTGAATACCGTTGTTTTAGTCATGTTACTTTGGTTTATCAAAATCAACAAAATGAAACTTACTGTTCGTTTCAATAATGCAACACCAAATCTAGTAAATTTTCGAAAGCTGCTACAAGCTTTCTTCACCAGGCTTAGGCCACTAGACTCTCTTGAATGCCTCGAACACTTCGCTAACAAACTTTTTCATTTGAATTTCCCTCTGTCTGCTCTTCACAGTTGATCTTTAGTAAACTCTCTGAGCTGCTATAGCTTTCACTCTCAGTGGGTGCTGCTTCTGTTGTTGTTGTCGGCAGAAATGTTTGCCAGTTTAACTCGAATTTGTATTTAGGTTAGGAATTACAATTTTAATGATGCTCTTATATGCTGGTTCTTGTACATTCATTAACCTCACTGCTCTTTCTCGACAATGCTAAATTGCTATTAACTCCAAGGCTCAGAGAGTGTGCTTCCTTAGAGGTGTTGGCCTTGAGCATGACTTTGGTGTTTTTCCATCTGGAATCAATAGCTATTCGACACCGTAAGTAAAATGGGTTCCATCTTTTGAATATTCTAGGCCCTTCTCCCCCGAATGCGAGACATCTGGCTGGTAAAGATTTGAGTGAGCAGTTGAAGCGGTTGTGGAGGGTGAATAGCAGCATGAGTTACTCACTACTTTATAAATACCGGACGTCACGTGTTCTGCCAAATCCAAACATCAGTAGAGTGCAGGAATGTGGCCAAGCCTAATCTAACCTTTGGAGAGCCTGATGATGACAGCAGCATTGCTGTCGAAAATTAGCGAGATGTGAGTGTCTTTTTTATGAAACTGCGGAGATGGATGGTGAAAGTTTGAAAGTTGTTGAGCTTTGTTCCCTGTTGATGTTGCATCACATTTTGGAATAAGTCATAAAATCTTAGTCCTAATAAGATTTAAGCCTTTATTAGAATTACATTCTAACCCTTTATATCCCAACGTCCAATATTTTGGACGACTACTGAACAGCAAAATCTTAAGTCCCAATGTACAACGCGAGCTTTGTGGGGGGTCCCAGGGAACCCCAGCAAAGCTTGCAGCAACAACATAGTGGTCAGCCTCCTTGTCTCCAAACAAAGCGAGTGCCGGTTCGAATCCCATGATGGATATAACTATCAAAATGCATCCAGTTTGGCATGGGCAGTAAAGGGTTAATATGAACTGAGCTTAATCTTGGCGATAACAATTTACAATTTCTGATTTGAGTTAGGCTGGCCTATGCTGCTGCAACAGTACCAAATGTTGAAATGTTATGGATGTGTTGGAAGCCAGTCATGCCATAGTTACACAACAACCGAAGATGTCAGATGAACACACTGACAAAATTACTGCTAGTATATTAAGAACATTAACCAACTGATCTAACCATGAAACTAAACTTAAGATTTTGTTCTAGGGTTTGCCTTTAATTGGGGTGCCTTGATGGGCTGGGCTGCAGTTAAGGGATCGTGCGATTGGTCCGTTTGTCTCCCCCTTTACGCAGCAGGAATAGCTTGGACGTTAATATATGACACAATCTACGCACACCAAGTAAGTGTTCCTGTTCTGTATCCAGCCATCATCCATGTACTACTGTAAGAGAGTGTAATAAATGGGGTGAAGAAAAACATTTTATCAGGAAATCACTAACTGAGCCCATACAGCGATAATGGATAAATATTGTCTTTTCACAGCATTTTTGTATGATTCTTTCTGTAAGGTTTTTTCAAATAAATAATTTCCCATTCGAATGATTTTTTCCATATTCTCAAGTAGAAAAAAAAACCTTTCTGTTTGGAGGCATTCAAGAAAAATAATTCGCAGAACATTTTGGTTTAAAAATGCTGTAAATGTGAGAAAATCCAAGAGAGTTTGCGGGTAGTGTTGGTCCACTCATTGCTACACGTCGGAGCCTTGGATGAACCATTTCCAATCAAATATATTCGACGGTGTGAGATTACTACCATTCCACACAGTTCGTGAAATCATTGGTGAAAAACCTAAAGAAAGATACGCAGACCTCCAACAGTAGACAGTGCTTTTCTATCAGGCTAGCGTACTCTTGGCAAACACAATGAAGACCGTTTGTTTCTTCAGTAAACAGTAGGTTGAACAAAATTAATGAATTATTTCAATTGTTATAAAATAATCGCATCTGTTTGCACATTCTTTTACAAAACATTATAATGCCCATGTATATATATTTTGTTTAGGCCAAACCTTAAGTTTGCCGCGAGGGTGATAATATGCGCACGCAGAAAACCTGTCATCATTAAGACATCATGAAACGGCTCAAATTAACTAAC
Organism: Lithobius niger; assembly: GCA_023313725.1. NCBI lineage: Eukaryota > Metazoa > Arthropoda > Chilopoda > Lithobiomorpha > Lithobiidae > Lithobius > Lithobius niger. Next base: position 17,254 of record JAHWFP010176456.1, on the reverse strand, counting down.
AATGAGGAGAGACAATGAGGAGACAATGCCTTAACAGTCAAAATAATACTTCACGTAAAATGGTAATGTTTGGTGAAGCAGCAGGGTGGCAATGAATAAGGGCGAGAATATTCCTTCTTGCACGGTAGCAAAGGAAATGAGTGAGGGTAAGAAGGAAGAAGGATCTGACACAAACAATACAAATTGTAGGAAGAACGAAGTGATGTACACCTATGACCAATGGCAGCTCAAATACCGTAAGATGACGCTAACAATTCCAACACAAAATTAAGACAATGGGGCTTCAAACAGCGCCCTTCAAATAGCAAAGCAATAGCTTCAATAATGCTGGCTATTAGACCAGGCAACAGGCAATGCAGAGCCACACTAAGAATAAGAGTGGCAACCTTTACTGGAAACGTGATTTGCTTTCTTAAGAAGACCAAACAACACAGATGCGTGTGTGTGGGGGGCGGGGGGGGGGATGTGCGCATGGGGAACGGGGTGGTTGGCGGCATTTTCATTTCATGCTGCCCAGTAAGTATAGTGTTTCACTCGTACATGCACAGATGTTCTGCACGGCTACAGTTTGAACGTGGTTTAAATTTAGGAGTTGTACTGTGCGAGTGATATAAACGGAAAATAATTGGACAATGTCAAAGAAATCTGTTTTTAATAAGGACTGGATCAACCCAGCGTTGCATCCAGAATGGAGTAAGTGGATAAAAGAAGCACTGAATGACATTTATTCAGCAGCGTATACAGTGTATCACAAAACATTTTCACTCAGTAATATAGGCCGGCAATCTGTTGCTAGTCATGCGTCTTACGAGAGGCATAAAAAAACAATAGAACTGTTGAAATCTCAACCTAATTTGCGATTTATGATGATGACCACCAACAAGTCAACTGTAAGTTCATCACAGAGTGTTCCTGTATCAGTGCTGTCTTTGCTGTCAGTGCTGTCTTTGAAAAAAGTGAAAATCGGTGTGCAGATGGTATCGAAACTTCTTAATTAAAACAAAGTAATGGAAGCAGAAATAATTTGGTCCATGAAAGCCATTAAAAGTGGCTTTTCGTATAATAGCTGTAGATGTTTAAACATAGTTCTATAGCTAAAAATTCTCATTTGGGATCACTACAATGTCCTATACAATTTTCCATGGACTGGCACCTTAGAGAAGAATTAATGATAGAAATAAAAGACAGTATGTGTGAGAGAGAGTTGTTATGTAGTGATCTGCTTTGATGAAGCTCATAATCGCCTATCTCAAAGAAAACAAATGGACATTCACTGCTGTTATTGGAATAACAAGTCACAACTGATGTGCTCTTTATGTAGGTTCGGTATTTATGGGACATGCTACAGCAGTAGATACTTTGCTGAAATTCAAAGAAGAAATTGCATTTATTAAACTAGATTCTGTGCTTCAGGTCTCTATGGATGGACCGAACGTTAACTGGAAATTTTACCAATTGTTGGAAGATCAGTTAAAAATATTAAACAGTGAACTTGCCTTACTACAACTTGTCAGTTGTGGACATGTGGTGCATGGTGCATTTGGTACTGGTGTAGGAAAAACGGGTTGGGAAATTAACAGGTTTTTAAAAGCGTACCACAGAGTATTCAAGGATAGCCCAGCACAAAGAGCAGATTATATTGCAATAACGGGTGCTTCTACATTTCCTAAAAAATGTTGCGCCCATCGATGGATTGAAAGCACTAAGTGTTATTGAACGGATGCTGAATATGTTTTGCCCCATCTTAAAGACTATGTGGTGAAAGTAAAACCTTTTCAATCCATTGACTCTTTTTGTATCATAAAATGTGTATTAACTACTGACACACTGTTAACTGCAAGGCTGGAGTTTTACAAAGCAATAATCTCCGAAATTGAATCATTTTTGACTAAGTTTCAAACTGCAAAACCATTACACCCTCTCTTGTATTCACATCTTTACGACATAATTCGTGACTTAATGCCAAAAATCAAAAAATCTAGTGTTCTGGATAATGTTCAAGTTGTAGCCAACTTAAAGGAAGTTGATGTAACGAAAGCCAGCAATTTGAAACCAGTGAAGCAGAGTTCTATTGGACTTGGTGCATCAAAAGCTTTAAGAAAAAGTAAAACAAGTGATCTTGCAAAACTTGGATTTTACAATGACTGTCTAAAGATGCTACATAGCATTATTACAAAGCTTTGGGAACAGCGTCCACTAATATATTCTGTTATTCGAGCTATCAGTTCACTTTCTCCAAAGCTAATTACTGAAAATTCTGTTTTTTTCTAAAAAACTATTTGACAGGCTTTTGGAGATTTTGCTAGATAAAGGAAAAATAACTTCAACCAAAGGAGATAATGCCAAAAAAAGAATACAAAACCTTACTTTCGAACGAGACAGTAAAGGGCAAGTTTAAAGATTTCTCAATAAAAAATGATCGATGTAACGGGGGATGCTACGATGGCTGAGGTGCTTGTAACATCCCCGACATCAGGTAGACTTCGGTCTTGTTTAAAATAATACTTTTGGTGATTTGTTGGTTTATCAAAGCACAGTCGTGGCTACGGGCCCGAAGTAGGGAACGGAGCGAAAATATCCTATTAGTTTAAATAGGCTAAAAAGTACTAAGTTACACGGTGGAGTGACATTAATTGCAGAAAATCCTGAGTTAAGAATAAAAGGGGATTTACGTAATATTTTAACTCTACAATTAATAACGGGGTAAAAACAATTGACGTTTAAAACACTTGGTTTTATTGGTGCAGTTAGACAAAATATAAAAAAAAAACACTTTACATTTTCACACGAGTTTTTACAACTGAAAGCTTTTGAAAATAAAGCAAAGAATTCACATTAATAAATTCAACAACGAAGAAGGCGTTAGAAAATAGCAATCTTTACATCAAGAAAGTTCACTCGGGTATGTTTCAACCTCCTAATACAAAAATGCAGCCGCAAGTTTTAATTAGGCCTACAGTATGTTGTTCGCGTTCAAACTCCCACAAACTCAACTAAACTTCCAGTTAAATCTGAACTAGATCGGCTTAACGGGAGCACTAGCAATTAAAGCAGGACTTTCTCTTAAATTAAATTCTTTAAAATAAGTAAGATAGACTTGGTTTTTAGGAAGGGAACCACCCTGACGTTTATGACTAACTAAGTTCAGAAACTGCCGATGTACGAAGTTAATCATAAATTTATCAAACTAAGAGTTGTCTTTAAAATTAAACTATGAATTTAGATTTGGGGGTCCTAAATAAAAACTTTCAATTTTAAACTACATGATACGAACCACAGCCATACTGCCCGGCATGGCAACTTTCGGACGGCATCGTTCCTATCCCGATCGGCGTGACCAACTCCTAGTCTGAGATCTGTGAGCTGTGCTCACCCGAGCAGCGCTCGGGGCTGTGCTAACGATGAGATGGCAGGGCTGGTGGTATATATGGGGGAGGGAGGGGGCGGACGTCTGCGACGACTGCACGTTTTGGCGGCAAGAGAGGCAGGCAGGCTTGGAGGAGGGAATTTTGTGTTAGTTCCAAAACGAGCTGCACTATGTGAGGGCTTTAAAGGGAAGTGTAACGATCTGAATGGGCTTTTAAAGGTAGACACCATGGGGGTTTTCGCTGATTGGCTGAATCCAAGACCGTTGGAGCCGTTGAGGGTTTAGAGTTCTGGAAGGGTTTGGTGAATTGATGGAAACACCACAGTCCAAACTACGGTGTTAGGTATCGCAACTATTGAAGGGGGGGGGGGGACGAAGTGTTTGCACAGAATATCAATTTATTGGCTATGGAAACAGATCTTTATACGGGATTGTTTTTAATCGAAGGATAAGCAAGCTAGAATTGCATTTGGAACTGTGGGTGGTCACCCTCGGTGATTTTCATACTAATATTTACAAACAAAAACAAAAAGTGGTGTCCGGTAAAATTGCCGTAAAATATCTTTTGAAGTTGAGCACCATGGTTGTGTTCAAGGGGCAAGTTAAAATAGTAAAAGAGTAAATAATTAACGTAGTGAAAAATGCTAAAATGCATTTAAAGTTGGGCATTAATTTTGCAGTGGCAGAACTTAGTTATCATGGAATTTTTTCATATAATTGTACGCGCTACAAATCAAATAAAAAATATCACATTGTACAAGTTCACATCCTATTTATGAGGTTAAGTACCTTTGCAAAGGAAGCCCCTCCTATTCCACAACTAATCTAAACTGTGTCGGCTTTATGTCTATAAAAATCGAAAGGAAATGAACACATTTATGCAAATTGGTTGGAGTTACGATGACCGGAAGTGTGTGCGTCACGGCACAGTTTGGTGACTTTTTCTTAGGCTTGTAGCTGACGAACCAGAAGGAAATTTTAAGTTCTGTTTTCGCAGAATGGAAGTATAAAGTTGTGGCTATTAAGAATTTGTATGATGGGTCAATTCTGGTAGTAACTCCTGGAGATTCAGTGGTTTGAAGTTGGAGGTTGGACAAGTCAGGGGCGGGGAGGCACCAGACTTGGAGAAAAAAATTAGAGTTCGTGAAAACGAAGTTTCCCGGAGGTTTTTTTGACAGCTGGAGTCCCGGTATCCTCTTCAAAAGGGTTTTAGGCCAAGAAGCCCTTACAGACCCCCACGCAGAGGATTCCATTTGGGGTTCCTGGTGAACGCAAAATGGAAGCTAAAACAGAAAAGGTAAGTGCACACAAGACATGCCACTATCAAGACTGCCAAGCCATGTAAAGTAAGTCAAAAACAACACGAGTTCAGCATTACCTCGGCTTTTATCAGGCCATTGGGATGGTATCCTATCCCCGGATCTACAAGATAATATTAAAACACTTTTTACAAAGTCAACAAAACTAACGATGTTTTTAAAGACTTTTTACAAAAATAAACTTCGCCGTTTTGTATTTTTGGAGGACCAACGTTTTTGTGGCTTGAAAGATTTTCTGTAAAATCAAAGTTACAAAGTTAAAAGAATTGAGCAAACGAAATTTAAAAAAAAATTCGGAAAAACACTAGGTTTGACTCAATGTACAAGGTTAATTTTTTTTGCACGAATTAACAGATAAATTAACAGCAATATTATTATTGCTCTGGTAATATGCCCCATATCAGGTCAGCCTCTGCTCAAGTCTAGCCTTTTTTTTTTTTTATCCCGGAAGGCTGCGAAAAAACCGCCAGACGCATTACAATAAACCTAGACTGCGATAGTTGTTAGAAAATTGCACACAATTTGGGGACGCATAAAATGACCAGCTCTATTCACTGTCAAAACACACCACTAGAATGGTTTAAGGTTACCAGACAACTTGGTTTACAAGAGAATTTAAACACAGAAGGGTTTTGAGGTAGGCCCATAACTTAAGACATAATAATATACGCTGGGAGGTTTTGTGGGTAAAAGCCAACAACCTTTTAACGACAGTGCTAACCTTTTTCGCAGAGGGGTAGACAGACAGCTGTTTTTAAAGAAAGCCATTTCCTAGAAAGCTTAAAGAAGAGCCAACCGAGGACAAGCTGCAACTCTCGCAGAATATTCCTTCTGAATATTTAACATGTGTCGTTAAAATCTCTGTTAATATCCTTCCACATAGGAAGGCGTTGATATTAACAGGGAGAATAAAATCATTGGCACTTAAAATTTAGGTGAGAAGTTCCGAAACGGGAAAAGCTGAAAGTTCCTTTGGGTGTGGTTGCACTTTCAATATACCACATTATCTTTTTTTTTTAAATGTTTCGAAAATAAATAAATGGTTCTCAGCAGAATTTTACACTGAAAACGAAATATTTAAAATTACAGTTTAAACAAAATATCGACTTAAAGTGTCAGCGTTCAAGTGATACTTTCCAAGTTTGTAACGAACTGTATAGTCGTAGTCTTGGAGGATAAGGCTCCACCTAAGCAATCTGGGGTTCTTTCCAGACATTTGCTTGAGCTAATGTTACGGGTTATGAACTGATTCAATGACAAATTTTGTCCCATAAATGTAAGGCCACAATTTAGCAACTGACCAGATCAAACACGCACATTCTTTTTCTGTAGTTCCATAGGTCTGTTTTCTAGCTGTCAGCTTTCTGGACACATAGAGATAGGAATGTTCATCTCCTTCAAATTCTTGAGATAAAATGCAACCCATACCTCTCTCAGAACAATCACATTGCAAAATGACGGCCTGGTTGAAGTCGGGAGCTCTCAGGACAGGAAACGTCACTAGAGCGTTTTTCAAAGTATCAAAAGCCTGCTGCTTTGATTCATCCCAGGTTACTGGGTCTGGTGCATCCTTCTTTAAGGAGTCAGTTAGACAAGCACAAATTTCTGAGTACTGAGGGATGTAGCACTGGTAATAGCCTACAAGGCCCAGAAAGGAACGGACATCTTTCTTGGTTTGTGGTCGTGCAAACTTCTGCACTGCAAGGACTTTTACCTCAGAGGGGGAACGAGATACGTTGCCAACCTCATGACCTAAGAAGGTAGCCTTGTGACAAGCGACCTGCGACTTTTTTGCATTAACAGTAAGTCCGGCCTTCTTGACAGCAAGGAGAAAACTAAGTACATTATCGAGATGCTGTGGCCATGTTTCGGCCCCCACAGCAGTGTCGTCTTGGAAGGGTGTTACAAACTCTTCCATGCCACGAGTGACATTGTCCATTAGCTTTTTGAAGCAAAATGGGTCATTTTTCATCCCCATGTTCATCATGAGGGGAGCAAACTTCCCAATGGGAGTGGTGATTGTGGCAGCTAAAAAAGCTTGTGGCGTCAAGCGCACTTGCCAAAATCCACAATTTAAATCGAAAATGAAAATAAATGTCCACTTGGCTGCTCTTTCAATGCACTCTTCGATATTTGGAATTGCGTAATCTTTAGTTACCGTGTTGTTATTTAATTCCCGGTAGTCAGCTACGGGACGAGGGCTGGCGTCCTCCTTTTGAGCAATGATCATTGGGGATCCATGAGGAGAATCCGTTTCAACAATCAAGCCCAAATCAAGCATACGCCTGATTTCAGTTACAATTAAATCCCTTTCAACTTTCGCATGGCGATAATATTTGCAGGGCTTAACTTGGGTATCTACAAGTTCAACATCATGAGTAATAAGGTCGGTACGACCCGGCAGAGTGGAGAAAACACCATCCACTTTTTCAAAGATTTGTAACAAATCTGTTTTCTGTGATTCTGACAAATCACCAGCCCTTTTGAAAAGACCCATGGCCTCCTTGGCTGTAAGGTGGCCATCACCTAGCTGACCAGTCCACACATGGTCAGAGGGATTGTATTCCCTTTCGTCACAGTAGGAATGGTTACAGGCCCCTTCCCTAGGCAGATAGGGTTTGAGAAGATTTTTATGATACACTGTTTAGTTCTTCAAACCAAAAGACTTCTTGATTAGATAGTTTGTGTCAGAAAGGCGTTTCAATACTTCACATGAGCCATCCCAATAAATTTCTAATTTATTGGCACGAGCAGGTTTAAGGACTAAGACCTTATCCCCTTCCGCGAACTTTCGTTCAACTGCCTTGGTGTCATAATATTGTTTGTTTTTAAGTTGACTTTTCACAATTTGTTCTTGTGCGAGTTCCCGTGAATATTTGAAGCACTGGAGTAAATCCAGGATATACTCCAAGATGGATGGGTGAACGTCAGGTTCAACCCATTGGCTTTTTACAAGCTCAAGAGGGCCTTTCAAATTTCGGCCATACACCATTTCGGCTGGCGTGAAGCCAGTGCCCTCGTGGGGAGGGCTCTCGCTTGTACGTAGGGCAAACATAGCTCCAGGAAGGCATCTTCCCCAATCGTGGGGATGCTCGTGAGTGACAGCTCTTAGCACCGCTTTGAGCGTCCGATGGAATCGTTCCATGCTGTTTGATTGAGGGTGACAAACACTAGAATTGACACACCTGATTCCACATTTTTCCAAAAACAAAGTGGCGAGTTCAGATATAAAAACTGAGCCCAAGTCAGACTGCAATTCGCTGGGAAGCCTAATCTTGAAAATACAAGGAGTAAGGCGTCAACAACGTTTTGGCTGTTGGCCTCTTTAAGGGGCACAACCTCTGGGAATTTTGTTGCTGAATCCAGTAGTGATAAAATATACTTGAATCCGGCCTTGCTTGTAGGCCTGATGGGTCCCACAATATCAATAATATATCGATTGAAGGGCTCACCATCCATGGGCACGAGCACCATGGGAGCAACAAATTTTTGCCCAGTCTTACCATTTTTTTTTTTGGCAAGTCAAACAAGTGGCTACATAAGTCTCAATATCGGTAAAGCATTTAGGCCAGTAGAAATTAGTCACCACTCTTTCCTTGGTTTTTGTACGCCCTAAGTGGCCGGCCCATGCATTAGCATGTGCAGTGCTCAATACTAAATTCCTACATTCCTGGGGAAGAACTAACTGTCTCTTAATTAACGGTCTTCCGTCAGGGCGAAAAGGTTTGCGAAATAACAAACCGTTGTCTACGAAAAATAATTTGTTTTCGTCTTGCTGGCTTTCTGGCAGCTCAGCGTATTTCCAACACAACTGTAAAGAGGGACATTTACGTTGCAAATCGGCAAATTTATTCTTGTCAATGTCTAACAACTTTGAAAATTGCTCCGACTGTGGTCCAAGAATAGCAGCGTCTAAAACGTCTGGTTTTGCGCTCGTGAAACCGCTTGGGGCTTCGATGGGGGTTGGCACGCTTGAGTCGTCATCACTGCATGACTCCTCTTCGCTCTCACTTAACACCTCATGGTAATCAAGTTTTAACGATCGGCAACTGGCTATCGGCACGCGACTGAGCGCGCGTGGTAGCGTTTACGTAAGACGGGAGGGACTCAAAACCCTTTTCATCAAGGATGGTTTGGGACGGCACTCCCAATAACATACTGAAGCTAGGTCCCATGTGGTCTGATACGAGAGCTTCCGTACGGATAGGGCCATACGGGGTTTGCACATCTATTAAAGCAGTAGCGTGGGCAGTTGTCTGATCGGTAAGGGAGTTACGACAGTGCGTGTACTCGCCTGTAAATTGCTCAGGTTTGACTAAGTCTCGAGCAATTACATCGTGTGAAGAACCTGTATCTCTTAGTACAAGGCATTTCGAACCATTCAAGGTCCATTCGTGAATATGTTTTGCCAACACGACTTCAGGGGGGGTGGGTGTGGAAAACACAATTACACTCAGCACCAGAAGCTGAGGCTTCTTGGGCCTGTCTTAAACGACAGTCTGAACGTCTGTGTCCGATTTTTTTACAAAAAAAAAACACGTGCCTGTAAAAGGTTTACGTTGCTTGTCAAACTCTTTATTTGAGTTGTTGCTGCTGGCAGAATCCCCACCAGTGGAATCACCGTTGCTCTCTGCAGTACCAGCCGGTTTAGCTGCAGTATTGTGGGTTCTGTTGCCCCCACGATGGTTAGAGGTTGCTTTAGAAGCATTACCAGATGTGCCAGCGACAGACTGGGCTTTTGCTATACGGGAAGCAGTGTCAACAGCGATTTGCTTGTTGCGGGTTGTGTATTCGTCACACAATTTTACCGCTACGGCCAATGTGCCAGTCCGGACCTGATCGGGCAACCACTTGCGTAAAGGGACAGGGCAAGACTTCATGAATTGCTCTAAAAGCATTAAGTTAACTAGGTTGTTGAACTCCCCATTAACTTTGGCCAACGAAAGCCACCGAGAAAATAAAGTTTCTAATTCAAAACTAAAATCCTGGTACAACTGTTCACTTTCTTTTTCAAGGTAACGAAACGCAGTTTAAACCGACTCCTTAGTTTGAACAAACCTGTCAAGTAATTTAAGTTTGACAACATCATAATCTTGCATTTCTGCATCCGTTAACTGGTCACAAACCTTAATTAAAACTTTTCCCATTATGGGTATTAAACCTGTACTCCATTCATTTCTAGGTATGTTTTGGGTTGTCATAGTTCTTTCAAAAATTTTTAAAAAACTATTAATCTCCATTTTAGGAGTGTAAGGGGTAACCAACCTTACAACATCAGAAATTTTCCCGTGTCTAGGTACGGGAGTTACTGGACTTGGGGGAGTGTTGTTAGTGGTCTGTTCCTGGATTTGTTGTTGTGTGCACCTTTCGTGCACACAGTATCCGCATGTTATCCTTTGCCATTTCATGGTGTTAAATATCATTGCTCTGATTCGTTGTTACATGGTGCATCTTGCACCTATCAGTTATTGTTAACCAATAGTAACAAACCATGTGACTCAGCATAAGCTATACATGTATGTGCCTAGCTCATAATAAACAACCAGTTACTAGACGTCAACACGAGTGTTTGTGCCCTTCCTTTTAGTTAGGGTAAGTTGCTTTGAGCAACCCAATAATATGTAAGTCCAAGTACATATCAACTGGCGACGAGGGTTACGGCGATGGCCTACCTCTGCACTTTGTTATGCTTAAATTTCCCCTGCAGCTTCGAACTTTCTGCTCCAAGTTTGAGGTAAGCTTGAATTTCGGTTATTTGGCAAATAACTGTAGTCATGCGCTGGGGGATAATTAAGTAACCTTGTTCAATTTGAAACAACTTTCGTTTCACTTGTTTCACTGGTGATTGTGTTGGCGCAATTTCTGACTAAATATAGTTTACTGTCGGAATTACCTGTTGTAGTAATTTTACTACCAATTTTTCTGTGTATTTCATATGTTATAGCTGGTTTCGTAATTTAGTTTGGTCATCGTGGCCGAGTTGTGAAAGAGCTCAGCCTGGTTGCTGGAGGTTTGCGGATCTGGTCGTACCCCTGGAAAGGGGACCTTGACAAAGTCCCCGCCAGGACTGCCGGCCAGGGTAGCGTGAGAGGCTACCATGTTCCTTCAGCGGCTATGGGAACTATTCTGGCAAATTCTGGACAATCTTTCGGCCCCTACGATGATCGGTGGTTTCCCGGATCGAATCCCCGGGTTGGCACCTCCCTTTACCATATATTTCTTCTTCTCTAAAAGTCTGGTAATGTTCAAAATTGAGCCAGTTCAGCCATACAAGCATTAAGTTGCTTCGGCTGACTTAAGGCTCAAAGAAATTAATTAAAAAAAAAAAAAGTTTAAAGGCTGTGTCGAGGCGACGCCTTACGACTTCCTATGCTTGACTATACTGGCTAGGGATGTCGGAAAATCGCAGCCGAAATTAGCGTATTTCTGTGAAATTTGCCATGCACAGATTAAGCTTGAGGTTCTGAAGTTAACTAGTTAATAACTTTATTACTTATTTTGATGTGCAAACGGCTTTCTAGCTCTTTTTGCTTACCGTGTTGTTCTCTGGGTGTCTAAAACTGCCCAGTAAACTTGATATTTTGACTAGTATGTTTGTAACTAGTAAGCTTGAAAATTTAACGTTTTAAATTGAAGCCTATAGACGTATAGTGTTTAAATTTTGCGTTGAATGATTTGTCATTTTTGGTGGCTTAATTGCCTAGTTTAGATAAGTTTAATGCTTAATTGCTTATCGTGCTTGTTATTTGAAAACAAAGTTAGCTTGTCAATTAGGTTAGGCTGTAAATTTGAATGCTACTTGCGAGTAAAATTGTTAAAATCCTAAAAACTGTAGTTGCAGGTCGTTTAGCGATTGTTTTAGGTCGATTTAGTGCAAATTAAGTTTTGTCAAATAAAAGGCCTTTTGATAAAATTAATTTAGCTTAGTTAATTAGTTCAGTTTAAAATGCCTGGTGGCACTGAAGCTGTCAAACCTAACGGTTTGTTTGATACTTATGAACCAAGTAAGCATTCTTGGTCTATGTACATTTTGAGATTTTAAGAAAATTAAAGATGAAGATCGTTGCGACGTATTATTAGCTAGTGTTAGGGATGCAATGTTTCTGAAAAATGTTCGAATTATCGATCCACTTACAGTTACAACCGTTACGTATGACGCTTTAATTAAAGCAGTAGAAACATCTATTGAACCAGCACCTAGTACAATATCAGAAAGGCTCAGGTTTAATAAGAGGTCACAGAAACCAAACGAATCAATAGCAGAGTACGTTGATGCTTTAAAACAATTAACCAAGCATTGTGGTTAAGATGCTATTGTTGCAGGCAAAATTAAAGATGAAATGATCCGGGATCGAATTGTTGGTGGTGTTCACAGCTCAATTATACAACGAGAGCTGATTAAGAAAACCTTAGATTTAAAAGCTACAGTTGAACTAGCACTTTCTTTGGAAGCAGCTGAACTGAACCAACAAGAGTTAAAAACCAGCGCTAGTAGTGTAAATTTTGTTAAAACTAAAAAGAAAAGTAAAATCAGTTATCAGCAAGGTAAACCATCCTCCTCGAGTTCTAAAGATATGGTTTGTTTCTGTTGTGGTTTTAAGGGACACGGGAAAACCCGTTGCCGCTTTAAAGACTACACCTGTGGCCGTTGCCATGTCAAAAGACATTTAAAAGCAGTTTGCGCGCAAAACAAAACAGGTAAACAGAGTACTCAGTCATCAGAGTCTAAACCCCGTCCTAAGAAAAGCACTGGCAAGAAGTTTAAGTATGGATACAAGCAGAACAAAGCATATTTTTTGGAACAAAATGAAGAATCTGAGTGTAGCACACCGGATGAGAGTTCCAGTGATCATGAAAGTAGTGACGAATCTGTTGATTACTTAGAGAACAACACGGTGTGCATTAATTCGCTTAAAGCTGAGAGATGGTCTGTCGAGTGCGACATCAATGGTGTAAAGTTGCCATTAGACGCCGATTGTGGCTGTGATGCTACAATTTTACAACTAAGTTGGTATCACACATATTTTAAAGACTGTAAATTGTTAAAACCAAATATTTTTGTCAAGTCATGGACTGGACAGGTAGATAAAGTTTTTGGTGCCATTAAAGTTAAAGTGCAAATTGGTGAAAGAGTTGAGCAGGTTCGGGCTTTAATTGCTAATAGAGAACTTCAGCCTTTGATGGGAAAGGACTGGTTGGCAATCTTTGATTTTGATGTGAAACAGTTTTACCCACTAGTCTCAAACAAAATTAGACTGCTTCAGGAATTTGAAGCACTTGAGGTTAAAAGAACTGTTACACCCGAGGCTTTAACGGCAAGGTTTCCTGAACTGTTCAAGCCAGGGTTAGGATGTTTTAGGAACTTTAAAGCAAAAATCAAATTGAAGCCTGATGCTGTTCCTGTTTTTCGTAAAGTTAGACGGATTCCACTGGCACTTATTGATAAGGTTAATGACGAGATTAAACGCTTGGTGTCCGTTTGAGTTTTGGAGCCGGTAAGTACCAGCAGGTGGGCCACGCACATTGTGGTGGTCCATAAAGCAGGTAGTGGTATTCGAATTGTTGGTGATTATAAAACTTCCGTTAATCCGCAGCTCGAAATGGTACCCGGTTCCCACTGCTGCTGAGTTGTTTGGCAGGCTTTCTGGAAGTGATGCTTTCAGTCTGATTGACCTTAAGGATGCATTCCTTCAGATGGAGTTAGATTCAGAATCGCAGGAAGCACTTGTAATTAATACGCCCCTTGGATTGTTTAAATTTTTAAGATGTCCATTTGGGTTGGCTAGCAGCCCAGGTGTCTTCCAAAGATTAATGGTTAGCGTAACATCAGGAATTAGCAATTGTGAACCATTTTACGACGATATTCTCGTCAGTGGGCAGGGTGCTCAACATGATGACAATCTTGACAAATTGTTGTCTGCCTTGCAAAATTCTGGAGCCCGGCTTGGTCTGGAGAAGTGTAGAATTGGCCAATCTGAACTGAGATATTTAGGACATAAAATCGATTCGGAAGGTTTTGTAGCGGCCGAAGCTACGATTCTCAAGGTGCTTTTAACTTCTCCGACATCAATGTGGTTTTGACCTCTAAACTTCTAGTTCGGTGGCGGTTTTTACTTTTGCGGAAAAGAGCACACGTATGCTACTGGCCCAGTATGGGTAACAGAGAGTCATTTGTCCTAACTGTACGCTAACTAGACAACTTTAAAGGGGGGGGGGGGGTGGTATTCGCTGCCACCAGCCCTAAGTTTAATTATTAAGTGGTTTTCTTAAGAACTATGACCGAGGGTACACGTAGGTTTCTTACGTCGCTTCATCTTACGTCGCTTTACCTTACGTCGACTTAAACTCACATCGCTTTAGGAGAGAGGTGGTTACACGGAGGTTGTAGTTGGAGTGAGTTAAAACGACAGCGGGGGTTCCTGCGTCGCGTTTATCTAATCCCCCCATCAAGTAAGCCCCTCTTTATTGCGAAGTCCCCATTCAGCCAGCTGGCTTTCGACTTCGTTTTAACGAAGAGACAGGTTTCCGTCCTAGTTTCGTGACGTTTCAGCGCGCTCATTTCAACCAATCAAAGGGAAGCAATCCTTAGAGCGACGTAGAAAATGGGTATTAGGTGGGTACACGTAGGTTGTTAAAGCGCTTCAACTCCTTACGTCGACGTATCGAGGTGGTTTGAGATAAAGCGACTTGAAATGGTTTTAGGTGGGTACACGCAGGTTCTTAAAGCGCTCTAAGCACTACATCGACGTAAGCTACGTCGACGTAAGATGAAGCGACGTAAGAAACCTACGTGTACCCTCGGTCTATAACTTTTACATTTAGTCTAACTAGTAGAAAAACAGGCGTTTTATAAACTCGTAGGTTTATTAAAATGCAGACAAAATATAAAAACAATTACACTTCGTTTCAACTAGGTTTACAAGAAAATTGGCTTTAGATTAAAGCACGGCGATTTTTACACTAAAATCAACAAGAATTTACAATTAAATTCAACTCAAACTTCACACAACAGGGTGAAGAGTAAAAACTACAATTTCGATTAGAAAATGTTTGTGGGACCTCGGGAACCCGTTATAACATGCAAACCGCGGGAATTACATGAAATAAATCTATTTGTTGCAAACCGCGGGAATTACACACAAATAGTCAAGACTATGTTTCTTAAGTCCGACCTAAGATCAAATCTTCAAATCTGTAGATCCTTAGTATCTAGGGAAGCACCCGAAAAATACGTCATCTAAATGCAGATTTAGTGTTTAGATTAACTTCATAATAATAAACACGGGAAAAAAGCTGGTTTTTAGAAAGGGACCGTGACCCTGACGTTATGGCGATGGGGGCCTAGAATGCCGACTATGGCTCCACCTCTATAATTCCCTCAAAGCTAAGGTTAGGTTAAGTTTAAAACTAAAATTTCGAATGGGGTTTCCAA
>JAHWFP010176455.1:0-12574 GCA_023313725.1 Lithobius niger | reverse complement strand
AAAAATTTTTGAAAAACAGGCGTTTTTCGGTGGCGCTCGTTTACAAAAACTAGTTGTGGTGTATAACACTGCAGTTTTCAGTTAAAGCTTATAAAATTTAATAGTAATGCTTTATGCATTACACAAGCCAATGTATTAAGCTTTAATCAGAGCCTACTCACGTTGCAAACACGTAAATATTTATTCAATAGTCAATATTTCAAAGTAAAGGCCTATTTCCCAAAGTTCACTTGAGTAAAACTCAAATAGGCCTATCTTACATGTCCTTACTCCTTCAAACGGCTCTGCACCCAGTCCCTTTGTTCAACCGACTTCTCCTCCCACTTTCCATTGTTCCCCTGGCCCTCAGCCAATCAGACCCCCGCAGCTCTCCTCGGCATCCGCGCATTGGTCCAGTAAATCCGCTGCTCCTACATAAAAAGGCCCCACACCCCTCCCTCCTCAGCACAGCTCACAGATCTCTCAAGCTAGAAGGGTCACGCCAGTCGGGAGTGGAGACGTCACGTCCGTAGGATGCCATGCCGGGCAAAATGGCAGTGGTTCGTATGGTTATAGTATCTTTTGAAAGTTTAATTTAGGACCCCCAAGTCTAAAGTTATATTTTAAAAGTTTAAGCATAACTTCTAGATTAGAGGAAATTATAGTGGTGACACCTTAAGCGGCATATTAGGTTTTTTCACCCCGTAACGTCAGAGTGGTTCTTTTACTAAAAACCAACTCCTTTCTTATTTGTTTTAAATGTAACTTTAATCCAAATAACTGACGGTTTGATCTGTGTGTGGGATTCATTGGTTATTCACTCCAGACGTACTTTATATGTAGCCGCGGCTTTTATAATTTGAGGAGTTGACTTGTAAACAGCAACTCTGGTTGGTTTAAGGCTCTGTTTTATCATTTAGAAACAAAACTGTGAAACGGTTGATCTTTGATGTGTGTTTGAAACATACTGTTTGATAGACTGTAACCACCCTGGGCTGGTCAGTCTTGCGGACGACTCAAGTGAGCGTTCAGTATTGCTTTTTCTATTCGAAAATTTAATTGATTGTATATTCAAAACACAAGTGTCGTTTTGTTGTAACGTGTGAATTATGAAATGTAAATTCAACTTTGTGCTTTTAAATACTTTGTTTCAAAAGCTTCTCGTGCAAACGTAATGTAAAGTGTGCTTTTCATTCCCTGTTGTTAAAATAAAACCAGGAGTTTTAAACTTCAGTCCGTTTGCTAAATGATTAATTGTTTAAGTGTAAAATAAATATGTAGCCCATCTTTAGTTTTAGCTCTTGATAAACAGTTAAATTGTTGCGAGGTAGCGCTCCCTCCCGCGCTGCCACCTCGCTGGGGCTGTTGTCCCTGATGAGCGAGCTCCGTCAGAGAGTTGGTCGTGAGGCAGCAAGGCGAGAGGACGCGCCGTTTCCCATCCGCCAGCATAAATGTGTTTTGTATTGATGCTGACTTGTAATAAACCGAGTGGTTTTGTAGAGAAGAGTCTCCGACTGAGTGTATCCATGGCTAGAAACCCCAGTCGGGGGGTTAATCTGACATGTGGCGCTCGAAAGGGACTCTATCCGTGAGTTTTTTTTCTCTCGTCTGCTCGTCTTTAGTCATTGTTTTCACCCGAAGAGAAGATTGCCCGTGGGATTCGTTGCTGCAAGAAATCTGCGTAGTTGTGAGTATGGTGAGAGATATGAATAGATTGTTGACATTTTGCTCAGAATTGAAAGGCATTTGATTCGATCTAACAAACATGGACGCTGGTCAGGTTAGAACGTAGGGACGTGACATCCACGCACCTTTGGCGTTCATTTCAGCGAATGTTCCTTGCCTTCGTAAATTGACTATGTGCCCAGAAATGTTTTGGTGGGACTTTGCAACCGTTTTCGTGCAAGAAAATCGGGTTTCCGAAAGTTTTATTTGCATTTTTTTTGCCCGAAACAAGTTGTAGTGTATGAAGCGCGCGACGTCATTTTCCCGCCTTGTCTTGAAGCGATGCCTTCCATTGTTTGCGCAAGCGTGCCCTGACGAAGTTTGGCGCGTATACGTAATGAATGAACTGCCGCTTCTACGAGTACTACGACCAGCGCTGTGTAGGTCAGGCCAATGGCGCCGCGAACAAAAGATTAGATGGAAAAATTCAAAACGATCGACAACAAGTTTGCAGACGACGCAACGAAGATAAACGAATTCGCCGCAACAACGCAGGTGAGATCAAATTTTGTTGAAGCTATCGCGAACATTGTAGCGACAACAGCATTGTTTTCTGGCCCCAACAATGAACAACTGGAACTCCAAAGTCGTTGACTCTAAAAGTGTTTTGGGAAAAAAATCATCATTGATGCTCCAAACTGCCGACAAAATTTCCTTCACTGCAAATTCATCCATTTTTGTGTTGATAAACTTGAAATTACAAGTAATTCGTGCAATCATAACGTTTACTGTGTTTAGCTGGAGTCGAACTGTGCGATTAACATCAAAATTAGGTAAATTAACCCACAATTTCAAGTAAATTTCAATTCGCCACGAATTTTTATCCTCAGGGCAGACGCCAACTTATACCATTCCCATAGCAACGGTAACAAAGGAGACCGAACTCAGTTTCCGTAGGCGCGCACGCAACCGTTCCCAAGGCGAATTCCTTCCTAACAAATACGAAATGGCGTCGTAGTTTAATCAATCAGGCAATTCCAACGGTTTGGCTTATTTTCTTGACTTTTCTGGTGAACCCGTGATGCAAGATGTAGTTGACAGTAACGGAAATGAACTGTTAGATTTAGTTCAAAGTGTAAACGGGGAATCCGCTACGCAACAGCCGTTTTATCTCACAATGCCAATAGAGGACGCCACCATGCACGCAACGAATCGATCAGACGTCTGCTTGCAACCGAGCGACCAAAGCCACCTAGATCGCGTTTACAAAGCGTTGAGTGAATCAAGCGTTGCTCAAGATTGTTCGAAAAAGATTTTGGAAGATTTGCAAGTTAATATGAAATCGCAGACCGCGACTATTGAAGAGTTAACTGGCAGGATTGCTGCTATAGAAATATCACACTCCCTCAATGAAATTGGGCAAAGGGTTTCCAAAATTGCAGATCGCAATGGTCTTGAGTCTACGGCAGGAGGTGTGCTTCGTGCCAACGGCAACGTCACACCTAGCGGCGCAAGAGGTGAGCCAACACGCATGCAGGGTGCAAGTCTTTCAACGCCAAGAGGTGAGAGCCAACACAACATGCGCCTGAACCTATATGATGGCAGGGAAATGCTACAACACGCCCGAATTTAGGTATGCCAACATCGGGAGGTGTGCGACCACGCACCATGCAGCATGAATCTCAAAACATTGACAACTCAGCGACGGGAGGTGTGCGTCCGCGCGCCATGCAGCAAGAATATCAAGATTTTGGGGGTGAACGCTCGCGCACATTGCAGCATGATTTGCGAGGGTCCAGAGGTGTGCTCAACCACGACACTCAAAGGTGGACCGAGTCGACGGGAGGTGTGCCATGTCACGCCCATACCATGACTTTCGCTGAATATGCTTTTGTAAAGAAGGCCCGTTCTTCACTAGATTTGAGAGGAGACCTCGCCTCAAACCATCACAAACCTGAGGATAAAACTTCGTTTACGGCAACAAACACTTTTTTTTTCTCGGCACCTTGGCCGTGAAAAAAACCGAATTTCAAACGCCTGTATCTTCCAAGAAAATGGACCAATCCGTCTCATCTAATCAGTTCTTAATAGCCACGAACTATATCTGTGTTCCCCCGCAAACAGAACACGAAAATTCCTTCTAGAACTTTCACAGCATCCTTAAGAAAAACGCACGAAACTGATGCCGTAAAATCACCATAGCGCACGAAACGCCATTTTCGCCACTTGTATAAATTTGTATTTGCTTTTATTTTTACTTGGGCATAAAGCCGAAAACATTAGTTTAGTGTTTTAGAGGGAGGAGCTTCCTCTACGAAGGTACTTAACCTCCCTAATAAATGTACAGATACTTTGTTTTGATATTTCTTAAGTTTATTTACGGTGACGATCTTGAATACTTTTGAGAAATTTCCAACTGCCAAAACCAATTATCTGCGGCTACAAATAATGATTGAAACTATTTAAATGCGTTTTAGCATCTTGCTGGTACTTTTTAACTTTGCTTTTATGAAATATTTAACGTAATATTTTGCCATCCCAGCTACCGGAGCTTAGGCAACATTTTATCCTACGTATTTTCCCGGACACGTCTTTTCTGTTTGTACTTAGTTGCTCCTACCGAAACCGACTTGGCAACCCATTTCCCAAAGTAAACCTGGCTCCCCAATGTTAATAATCGAATTTATTGAGATCATTCCTTCAATAGTCGCGATGCTTAACATCGTGGTCAAATAAGAAAACCATCCGTAGTAATTAAAGGCCTTATTCACGTTCCAAACAATGAGTTTAACTCTACCGGCCTCTCTTTGTCACGCAGTCCATAGTTATTCCTTCAAACGGCGCCAAGCGAAAAATCCTTTGCGCTGCCGACTTTTCTATTGTTCTCAAGGCCCTCAGCCAATCAGACCTCCGTAGCTATCCTCGGCGTCCGCGCCAACTTCCGGTAATGTGTATATAACCCCAGCCCCAGGAGGCATTCGTTAGCACACGCTCAGCAGATCTCAAAGCCAGAGGTGACTACGCCAGTCGGTATAGTTGTCCCGTCCGAATGTTGCCATGCCGGGCAAAGATAGTTGGTTCGTATAACTAGTATTAACTTAGAAAGTTTAACTTTTGGAAACCCCATTCGAAATTTATAGTTCTAAACTTAATGACTAACCTTAAGCTTTGAGAATTTATGGAGGTGGTACCATGATCGGCATTAATGACCCCCCACCCCCATAACGTCAGGGTTCACGGTCCCTTTCTAAAAACCAGCTTTTTTTCCGTGTTTCCAGTATGAATTTACTCAAACACTAAATAGATCACTTCAACCAATTAGGTTTGCAGAAGCAGTGACTTCGATGGCTAGTTGCCCAAACTCATGTAAGTGTTTTCGTTGATTGGCAGAGTTTTTGTTAACTTAAAGTGACAAATTCTAAATGGCAGATTTGATTCTAAGTAGCACTTAGGAAACATAGTCTGGTAGTATTTTGTGTAATTCTCGCGGTTTACACTTAATAACAGGTTTTTGCGAATTCCTGGCAGAACTTTTTCTTGTCGAAATTGTTATTCTTTGCACATAACATGTAAAGGTTGAAACTGAATTTAATGTAAATTCTTGTCAGATTTAATGTAAATCTTGTGTTGCTTTAATTTAAAAGCTTTCTTGTTGATGCTAGTTGAAATGTAAATACTTGCTTTTTATATTTGCCTGTCATTTAATAAACCAAGAGTTTGTGAAACGTCAGTTGTTTACTAGTATGATTAATTGCTAGACATAATTAATTAAGAAAACCACTTATTACTTAAAGTCAGGACTGCAATTAACCACCCACCTGGTGGCAGCGAATACCCCCCTTTAAAGTTGACTAGTTAGCCTACAGTTAGGACCAATGACTCTCTGTTACCCATACTGGGCCAGTAGTACATGTGTGCTGTTTCCTGAAAAGTAAAAACCGCCACCGCAACTAGTAATTTAGAGGACAAAACCACATGGATGTCGGCGAGGCTACAAGCACCTAGAGGATCGTAGCTTCGGCCGCTACAATCTGGTGGCAGCGGTGGGATGAACAGGTGCTGTTCCGTCAAGCGTTTCCCCCCTGCCATGCTACTGCAGATGAACAACTCTTCAATCTGTCAAACCGCAACTTGGACGTAAGTTGCAAGAAAAAGATGTCCGGGACTCAGTCACTATAGTCCCCCGAAAAAGACGCCTGCATTGCCGTTACAAATCAATGCTTTCCCAGCCCCAGTGACAACGCCGTTCCTGGAGCCAGACGACTGGAGACGCAGCTTCACCGAGTGGACGCCTGCCCAGCCGAGATGCCCGCATCCCCTGCCTGCATCAACCCGTAACCAGTGAGGAGAAACCGGCCAAGAAGGACGCGGTGCTCCCACACTGAAGACTGCCCGCAGATGAGACGACCATCGCCGCAGTAAACCAGATCCAGAGACGTTCTACTACGACGCCCGTGGAATTCAGTATCGTCGATCGACGGTGGGACGAGTGACCAGATGTGGACAGACAGACCGCACAGTGATTGTGTTTTCTGAGTAAGTGTGCATAGGATATGCTTTGGCCTGCCAAGCCTAGTGTTGTAGTTAAAAACATTTATGTATTTAATTATTTATACACCAAAGCTAGGGGTCGTTAAAAAGTGTTTTCCATTGCTAAAGCTTACTGGATTAGGATGAGAAGCGTTTAAATTCGTGCTCAGTCTTTACGTAAAGTTAAAATTAATTTGCGGCTGCAATTTGATTCCGTATTTCATTTATACAAGCTGTATTTTTGAACGTAAGGTTAAAATTTCCCGAAATGGCTACTTTCGACGAAATTGTAGATGGTCTTAAAAACAAAGAGCTTAAGAAAGCATGTTTGGACTTAGGTTTAGCAGTAAGTGACTCTAAACAAATATCACTTAAAATATTACTTGATGCAGTTGACGATGACAAAGTTTCTTTAACTGAACTTGCTGACACGTTAGAAAGCGCCATGGACAGGAGAGATTTAGCCATTCAAGCTAAAAAAGAAATAGCTCTTAAAGAAAATGAGTTGTTTTTAAAAGCCGAAGAATTAAAGTTAGAAGCTTTAAAAGTTGCCGATGCGGATAAACGCAGGGCCCACGAGCTTGCATTAATTGATCAAGAAGCACAAATACGTGACCGTGACGCTCAATTAAAGCAGCAAGAAGCGCAAACTAGAGAACGCTCTAGCGCTCAAGAGCTACAAAAGCTCCACAAGCAGATAGAATTAGCTAGGCTAAATGCTGCTAATCTTAGTGTTAGTTCTGGCCACACAAGTGGTACAGCAACCCCTACCTCACCTAGAATTCCAGTAAGCAAACCCGGCAAAATTGCCGATGTTGTACGCTTAGTGAATAGATGGACGTCCGACTCAGAAATTAACAGTTTCCTTAAAATTTATGAGAGAACTATGTTAACACAGAAAATTCCCAAAGAGGAATGGGTGGTAGGCTTACAACCTCTTTTAGGTTCAGTATTAATTCAAGTGTGTGACCAGCTCCAAGATGCTGACATGCATGATTACGAGATCGTTAAGACTAAACTTCTTGACAGGTTTGTACAAACTAAAGAGTCGGTGCAATCCCAGTTTCGTTCCTTAGAAAAATTGTCAAATCAATTATTTCACGATTATGCTTTCAATCTGGAAACCTTGTTTTCCCGTTGGGTCTCACTAGCTAAAGTAAATAAAAGCTATGACCAACTAGTGAATTTAATTTTACTAGAACAGTTCACGAAAGCCTGCCCAATTGCTTTACGCAAATGGCCGCCCGACCAAATCAAAACCGGCACTCTTGCCGAGGCAGCAAAACTTTGTGACGAGTTTACGACACGCAATAAACAAATTGCTGCGGACGTTTCTTTAAAAACGAACAAGACACAACCTAGTGTTCAGCCGTCTAGTAATGCTTCTAAAGCATCTTCTAACAACCGGGGTGGTAACAGGAGTTATCAGACTGCAGCTAAACCGGTCGGTACTGCAGCGCCCTTACCGGACTCCACTAGTGGGGATTCGGCCAGCAACAACTACGGCTCTTCCAGCCGTGAGTTTGATAGGCCAAGAGCGCCTAAGACCAACGATGGCACGTGCTTCTTTTGTAAAAGAGCTGGCCATAGGCGATTCGAATGTCGTTTACGTATTGCCCAAGAACAAGCTGAAGCAGCCGCTGCAGCTAAATGTAATTTCGTGAGCAACAATCCTCCCGAAATCGTTTTATCCAAACATATCCACGAATGGTCCGTGAATGGAAATAAATGTTTGGTGTTGAGAGACACAGGGTCTACTCATAATGTAATTGACCGAAAACTTGTACGTCCGGATCAATTCACGGGTGAATACACCCATTGTTCCAACGCTCTTACTGAGCAAACTACCGCTCATGCAATTGCCATGAACGAAGTTCAAACCCCGTATGGGCCTTTAAAAACAGAGGCTTTGGTCTCCGACCACATAAGAAATCACTTCCAAATGCTTTTGGGTGTTCCCTCCCAGACTATTCTGTAGGAAAAAGGTTTGAAATCGTTACCCCAGTATTGTAACGCTGTAACCCGTTCACAAACCCGTGTGGACCAACAACTCCCGATAGTGAAACCCAATTATCGTGAGATCGACTCTGAAAGTGAAAATGACTCGGATAATAATTCTGAACAACGTGTAGTCCTCCCCCCTGAAACTACACAAGGTTTTGTTAGCCCTAAACCTGAGAGTTTAGACGACGCCATTCTTGGCCCCCAAACAGATCAATTCTCTGAGCTGTTAAACATCAACAAAACCGAATTTGCTAAGTTGCAATTAAATTGCCCAACTTTACAAACTTGCTGGAAGACTGCCAAGATTCCCATCGAGCAGCAAGATGAGAACAAACAGTTCTTCATCGAAAAAGGGTTGCTTTATCGTCGACCTTTTCGACCTTTAGGTAAGCTGGTAATTAAGAACCAGTTAGTGCTTCCTAAAGAATGTAGAAGTTTTGTGTTAGACACTGCTCACGCAAATGCATGGGCTGGGCATTTAGGCCGGTCCAAAACAAAGGACCGAGTGTTATCCAACTTCTATTGGCCCCATTGTTTCACCGATATTGAAACCTACGTCTTGACTGTTTGACTTGCCAGAAAAATGGCAAAACGGCAAAAATTTGTTGCTCCCATGGTGCTAGTGCCCATGGACGGTGAGCCCTTCAATAGATACATTGTTGATATTGTTGGACCCATCAGGCCTACTAGTAAGGCCGGTTACAAGTACATATTATCACTGCTTGACCCAGCGACAAAATTCCCTGAAGCTGTTCCCCTCAAAGAGGCTAACAGTCAGAGTGTTGTTGATGCACTCCTGGTAATTTTTTTCCGACTAGGGTACCCGAGTGAGCTCCAATCCGACCTGGGCTCATGCTTCATTTCCGAACTCACAACTTTATTTCTTGAAAAATGTGGATTAAGTGTGTGAACTCTAGTGTGAACCATCCACAGAGTAACAGCGTGGAACGCTTCCACCGTACGCTCAAGGCAGTGCTGCGAGCTGTTTGTCACGAGCATCCCCATGATTGGGAACGATGCCTTCCAGGCGCCATGTTTGCCCTGAGAACTGCTCCACATGAGAGCACCGGCTTTACTCCAGCCGAGTTAGTCTACGGACGTAACCTCAAAGGCCCACTGGAGCTTGTAAAAAGCCAATGGATCGAGCCAGACGTTCATCCATCCGTCTTGGAGTACATCTTGGACTTGCTTCAAAGATTCAAGTACTCACGGGAACTATCACTTAAGAATATTGTAAAAAGTCAAGTAAAAACAAATCTTACTATGACATTAAGGCAGTTGAACGGAATTTCAAAGTTGGTGATAGAGTCTCAGTACTAAAGCCAGCTAGAGCCAATAAATTAGAGATTTATTGGGATGGCCCTTTGAAGTTTTGAAACGGTTATCTGATACCAACTACCTCATTAAAAAGTCGTTTGGTTTGCAAAAAGAAACCGTGTATCATGTAAACCTTTTGAAGCCCTATCTGCCTAGGGAAGGTGCCAGTAATTTCACTCTCTCTGACGAACATGATTTATATCACAAGGACCATGTCTGGACAGGCCAGCCTGGTGATGGCCACCTCACATCTAAAGAAGCCATGTCTCTCTTTAAGAAGATCGGCGATTTAACGGAATCGCAGAAGATTGAACTACTGAATGTCTTTGACAAAGCAGATGGAGTTTTTTCGACTCTGCCAGGTCAAACTGACCTTGTGGTACACGACGTTGAACTTGTTGACTCTCAAGTCAAGCCTTGCAGGTATTATCGCCACGCGAAATACGAGCGAGATCTAATTGTTACAGAGATACAGCGTATGCTCAATCTCGGTCTTATTGTTGAAACTGATTCTCCCCACGGCTCTCCTATGATAATTGTTCAAAAGGAAGATGCTAGCCCTCGCCCAGTAGCTGACTACCGCGAGCTCAACAATAACACAGTCACCAAGGATTACCCCATTCCTAATATTGAGGAATGCATCGAACGTGACGCTAAGTGGAAGTTCATTTCTATATTTGATTTGAATCGTGGATTTTGGCAGGTGCGTTTGACGCCCCAAGCTTCCTTGGCTGCCACTATCACTACTCCCATAGGGAAATTTGCTCCCCTAATGATGAATATGGGAATGAAGAATGCCCCTTTTTGCTTCCAGAAGCTAATGGATAATGTCACTCGTGGCATGGAGGAGTATGTCACCCCTTTTCAGGATGACACTGCTGTTGGTGCTGAAACCTGGCCACAGCACCTCGATAATGTCTTGAATTTTCTCACTGCTGTCAAGAATGCCGGGCTTACTGTGATTGCAAAGAAGTCGCAGGTTGCTTGCAGCAAAGCCACCTTTTTAGGTCACGAGGTTGGTAATGGATCCCGCACACCCTCTGAGGTTAAGGTCCTTGCCGTGCAAAAACTTGCACGCCCCCGAACCAAGAAAGATGTCCGTTCCTTTCTAGGCCTCGTTGGTTATTATCAAAGATATATTAACCACTATTCAGAAATCTGTGCTTGTCTCACAGACTCCTTGAAAAAGGACGCTCCAGATCCCGTTTTGTGGGATGAGTCCAAACAAACTGCGTTTGACTCCTTGAAAACTGCCTTAGTGACGTTTCCAGTCCTAAGAGCTCCCGACTTCAGTCAAACTTTTATTTTACAGTGCGACTGTTCCAAGCGTGGCATGGGTTGCGTTTTGTCCCAAGTGTTGGATGAAGACGAACACCCTTGTTTGTACATTTCACGCAAACTTACAGCTAGGGAGCAGAATTATGGCACGACTGAAAAAGAGTGTGCGTGTTTGATCTGGTTTGTTGCTAAGTTACGGCCTTACATTTATGGGACAAAATTTGTCATCGAATCAGATCATAACCCGTTACATTGGCTCAAGCAAATGTCTGGCAAAAATCCCAGATTGCTTAGGTGGAGCCTTACCCTACAAGACTACGACTATACAGTTCGTTATAAACCTGGAAAGAAACATGTCATTGCCGACACACTTAGCCGGTATTTTGTTTAAACAGTAAGATTGTTCAAACATTTTGTTTTCAGTAAAAATTGACTGAAAATTTATTTGTGTCTCTATTTTGACATTTTGGTCTGTTGGAAGCTCATCCTTAAGCAACTTCCAGTTAATCCCTGTTTAGGACTTCTCACCTAAATTTTAAGTGCCTATGCTTGCTCTTTTTGTCATTATCACCGCCTTCCTCTGTGGAAGGATATTTACAAAAATTGTACGACACGTTTACCAATATTCATTAGGAGTATTCTACGGGGGTTGCAACTTGTTCCCGGTTGGCCCTTCTTTAAGTTTTATACGAAATGGTTTTCTTTATAAAAACTATCAGTCTACCCCTGGGAGATAAAGGATAGCCCTGTTTAGAAGGTTGTTGCGTTTTTATCCACAAACCTCCCAGTGTTGTGTTTTATGTCGAAGTTGTTTAGTAACCTTAAACCATTCTAGTGGGAGTAGTTTAACAGTAAATAGAGCTGGTCGTTTACGGCGCACCTATAGTATTCAATTTTCTAACAACTATCGCAGTCTAGGTTAGTTGAAATGCAGCGGAGGGTTAATTTCGCAGTCATCCCAGATAAAAAAATGACTAGACTTGAGCAGAGGCAGAATCCGTACAGGACGTATTACCAGAGCAATAGACGGCCTCATTTACTTGTTATAACGAAACAACAAAATTAACTTTGTGTTTCTAGTGTGTTTCTTGATATTTGTAATTTTTGACCCACTCTGTGAATACTTGTACGATTTTCCTGCACAGAAGCAGCGCGGACAGTATTTAGCTAGTGGTTGCAAAAACAGTGTTTTTAATTTTTGTATTTTAACTTTGCTTTAAAATTAATTAAGCCACAAAAACGTTAGTCCCCCAAAAATATAAAATGGCGATTTTAAATTTTGCAAAACCAGTGTTCCTTTTAAACTTTGTAAAAAACGATCCTGGGATAGGACTAAGTATCCCCTGGAGGTGTATTTCCTCAAACTGGAGATGTATTTCTCAACCAGATGCAGTTATACAGTGTATTTTTGCAATTTAGATTACAGTGCTTGGCAGTTCAAGTTATTGGCATATCTTGTGTGCACTAACCTTTCTGGTTTAGCTTCTGTTGTGGAGTTCAACAGAAACCCCAAATAGAATCTTCTTGGTGGGGAGCTGTAAAGAAGGCCCGTTCTTCACTAGATTTGAGAGGAGACCTCGCCTCAAACCATCAAAAACCTGAGGGTAAAACTTCGTTTACGGCAACGAACACTTTTTTTTTCTTCGGCACCTTGGCCGTGAAAAACCCCGAATTTCAAACGCCTGTACCTTCCAAGAAAATGGACCAATCCGTCTCATCTAAACAGCTCTTAATAGCCACGAACTATATCTGTTTTCCCCCGCAAACAGAACACGAAAATTCCTTCTAGAACTTTCACAGC
>JAHWFP010176454.1:4003-26728 GCA_023313725.1 Lithobius niger | reverse complement strand
AGAGGATTGAGTTAGTCCCATATATAAATACTTAACGTTAACATGTATTAACTCTACTTTGCACGTGTGGAAACACGGGGTATTTTAGCTGGGGCAGATTCAGGTTGAAAATGGTGGGGTTGGATCTGTTACCGGGTCCGTGAAAACAGATTTCTGGAATTTTTGTAAGCTGCAGCTGGAACTACGATAATCATGACGGTGCTCCTTTGCTGGACCCAAGTAGTACGACGGCGACACTACAGTATGCTCCCCTGGTGGGTGACGGTAAAATTCTGCTGGTGTGCGAAGTGCTTCCTGGGTCGAACAAAGGAGCATCGCCGTGAGACTCGCAGTCACCACCTGACGAGGAAGAAGTGCAGCAGCATCTTCGAAATCTTAATTTACGGGGACTGGGAAAGAAATCCAACTCCCGGTATGTACATCAACTCTCAAAAACACGGTATGTGCATTAATTATACTGCAGAGCCTAAATTACCCAAACACCTAAATAATTCATAAAAAAAAAACAGCTCAGAACTTTTTGACAAATGACGACTACGGTAGCACTCTTAACAATTTTGATGAACTTGTATTTGCCAGTACGAAACTTTTCGGCAAAAATTGGTAGCCAGTCAGAAAGAAGAAAGCCGTCGGTCGACTGCAGATCATGAAACCAATGGTGCACCCAGAGGGAAACACAAGTACCCCTCCCACACAATCGTTCAAAGTAAAATTTTGTAAATGAAAACAAATAAGGGACTTCCTGCAATTGAAAAAAAACTCAAAAAATGGTCCAAAAAGCTGAAAATCAATTGTTTTACAGGCCCCAACATACTTACAGGTAGTGTTGTGTAGCATACCGGTACCCACAACATTGACGTACAAAAAAAATGGTTGTATTGTTCCATCTTAGCACCACTGACTGATAGTATACCATTCACACACCAGCTTAGCCTTCTGTTAACAATTCTTTTAATAGTAAAATGGATTTAAAAATTGTTTAAAAGCAAATTTTCAAAACTGTAGAAACTGTACTGGAGATACTCACGTATCTGCTAATTTTCGATAACTGAGCTGTTATCTTCATCAGGCACAATAAGGGTGGTTTTTCTGAACTCTGGCTACATCTTTTTTGTTTACATCGTCTGCTTTCAAGTTCGAAGACGCACGCGAGCGTAGCCTATGGTATTTACTGGGCTAATCTCCCACATTGTCGTCGATCTTTCACTCCCTCAGCAACAAAGCGTTGAGTTCACACTTTGCTAGGTGCAACACATTAGAATTGGCTGGGCCTTGAGGATTCATAAGAGGGATCTTGTGTGCCGAATAATGCTGTATTGCAATCGCTTCTAGACATCGAAGGTGATTGTCTTTGCATTATTACACAAGGTCCTCCCTATCAATCTTCAAGGCCCACCCAATCCTAATATGTTGCACCTAGTAAACCGTGAACTCGATGCTTTGTTGCTGAGGAAGTTAAAGATCGATGACAATGTGGGAGATCGGCCCAGTAAATACCAGAGCCCACGCTCGCGCGTGTCTTCGAACTTGAAAACAGACGATGTGAACAAAAAAGATGTACCCAGAGTTCAGTAAAACCACCCTTATTCTGCCTGACGAAGTTACAGCTCAGTTATCGAAAACTAGCAGCAGATATGCCAGTGTCTCCAGTTTTGAAAGTGTGCATTTAAAAAAAGTTTTAAATCAATTTTGCGATAACGGTTTTTTCGGACGAATACTTTTTAACTAACTAAATTTGCACAGCTGCTCAGAGGTGTTGAATTTCGCTCACATGGCTGAAATCCCTAATGCAAGGAAACGGCCGAGTCCAAATAGTGGTGATCCCTTTGTACTCAAGTTGATCCTGTCGTACATAGAATGCTCATCTTATTCCCATTAAATAAGTTGTGACAGAAGTGCACATTTCCCAAATAACTGATACTACAGTGGACCACAATCTTTTCCAGAAACGCACCATACTGTGCTGAAAAAACATTTGACACTGCACAATACTACTTACAAATCATTGACCCTCTTTTCTGGACCCCTTTAGTGAATTTCTTATCCACTTAAATTCCCATTTTTTATTTTTGTTGTAAAACTTCTGGGTGCACCACTGGAGGACGCCAATTTCTAATAACCTGCTCTAAATATCACAAAGTACAAATGTGCTAATCATTCTTCAGTAAATGCTTCATTGCATTCAACGTTACTTCCACATAATTAATACACATTTAAAGCAAAAATCGTTAAAATAAATACATTATTGCAGCTTTACTTGCACAGGTTATTGGTTCCTAAGATGGTATTGGTGAGGCATTTAACAAAATCAGCATCAGTCAAAAATGTGACATAGTTCCGATTCTGCTGCCAATACGATGATGCATACCGACCGTGCACATCATAAATACTCCAATAAATTAATTAATTAAAACAATTGTTGCTTCAATTATGCATTAATTATTTGAAACCAGCTAAATTTGGTTGCGAATGAAGTAGTAGACTGGCTACGAGTGCCCGGTTTGTTTTTCCTGTATAACTAACGATCGAGTTCTTCGACAATTTGACAGTCTTAGATTTTTCAGCACTGCTGAACAGTTAAAAAAGATTTTTTTTTAATTCTTAAAGAAATAGGTTATACCAGTTAAGCATTATATTTCTCAGCGTGTCATTTTGTGACTAGTACCACTTACAAAGTGTAATTTTATGTATTACTAATTTCATATTTCACATTATAGGTCGGGTCGCAGAAAACCTAAATTTTCCATCACGTTAAAATTCCGCCCATGTTTTTGACACTAGCAGCTGGTGATTAGAAATGGGTTTAGATGATAACCAATGACCGGTAACTCCTAATTCTGACTGCCAACTTCTGTAGACATGGATTCAATATAGCTGTCATTTTCTATAATCTTTACTTATAATCCTTTATAATCTCCCAAAAAAATCCAAAGAAAATTAATGGACTATTTACTTTTTTTTCACTTATGCAAATTAGATGATCCTGACACTCCTCAGTACCAATTAGTTCGGTATATCGAAGTGCTACGTTCGAATCAAGTGAAGCCAACATTTTTAAAACTAAAAATTTTGTATGCTAGGCCTGCGTCAATCAAGAGTGAAATATGCCAAGTACTAAAAAAACCACTACACTGCCCCCCCCCCCCCCCTCTTCTCCGCTGCTGAGAGTCCCAAGTTCTTGAGTGAAACTGATGAGTCTGTCCTCACTGTATTTTCACGACGAAACTAAGTTCGCCACCAGTTATCAACACCGGTAGCGAGAAAAGCTTGGTGTAGCCCAGCCATACGCATTACAAAGAAACTTGGTTAAGACCGTAGGGTAATGCACTGCAGTAGTTACTAGAAGGCACACAAAAGGTGGAGGGTAGGGGTGGGGGGAAATACAAAAATCATGCTTGATGCACGTTAGGGGAATAACTAAATAAAGACCCTCTGGATTTTGCTTTGCTTTTAAGTCCTATTTACATTTACTGTATTTCACTGACTGTAAATTGCCTGGATACCCATGTCCACATTTCACCAACATAAGAAAAATCGTTGTTAATGCGCCCAACCAATAATTTTCTCCCTCAAATTCGACAAGGTTAGTTTTTATCATATTTCATTTGCAGAAAATGTGCCACTTTTATTTCACATTTTTTTTTTATTATTATCTTGGTTACTAAAATCGTTTGCAGCTTAACCACACACTATGGAGAGTATAAAAGAGTAAACTAGTTAGCTTACCCTTCCATGAGAAATTAATTAGGCCATAAACCGACTCGCAGAGGAGGAGAGCTGCCCTGAGACGATTTAGTTTGACAAGGTAACTACACTCGCAATGGACGGTTCACTGCAAATGATAGTCGCCTCCCCTGTGTTGAAAATCTTTGAACGTAATTTTTTTTGTTTCAACACTTGGTAGGCTACACGTGGAGTGCATTGTGTTGCATACGTTGTCGCTTTTTCTTCACTGGCTCTCTTCCTGCCATATAACAATTCTGCCGTTTCCCTTTTTTTGGGGGGGGAGGGAAGACATGTAGAGCAATGTCGACGAAGATTTAGCTTTTTGTGTTGAGACTTGTTTTATTACATCAAAAATGATTGCGTGTTTCATCTTAAAGCAACGGCTCAGTTACCTTTCGGCAGATACGAGTTGTAAATATGCAAGAGGTGGTTGCCCAACGTTACATAAAGGAGCAAGTGTCATCGAAAACAAAAAAAGATAGCACCCATGCGATATAGTATCAACCGCATGATTGTTAACAGCTCCCACGAGAGCTCATAGCGATACCAGCTCCATTTTGTTACTGTTCGTGGCAATGAAGGACGGAGGGATATGAAGGAATGGGAGTATCAACACATTCACAATGAAGTCGCCGACTAATTACGTTTTGTACACGCCTCCTTTTTATCAGTGGTCTGTGAGGAGGGGCAAGCAACGCCCCCAACTCAAGTAAAATTTGATACAAGTAGGCATTTATTTCAATTTTGAATAAAATCAAAAAATTGGCTTTTTTAACGTTTAATAGTAAAATTGCTGAAAATGAGTTACATAGAGCTTCGTGTTACCTGCAACCCCAAGCTCCCCACTACAACCAATAGCTGAATTCTCAGTGCTAACTCTTCAAAGTCTTTTTTTGCCTTCCTCCCAACAACCAAAGTCTTTGAGCACGCCACTGCTTGTCAAAACATTTACTCTCTTAATATTCTCTATTTTGCATACTAACATCAATTTATTTGTTGTCTTATAAATCTCTAAGGCTATGCCGGTGCCACTTTCCTCCATACCGGTTCCCGTTTACCCGATTCCGATGCCTGTACC
The DNA here is from genome assembly GCA_023313725.1 of Lithobius niger. NCBI lineage: Eukaryota > Metazoa > Arthropoda > Chilopoda > Lithobiomorpha > Lithobiidae > Lithobius > Lithobius niger. The sequence goes on along the minus strand of JAHWFP010176454.1, from coordinate 21,924 downwards.
ATTACTTTTGGTCATGTGCAGATACTGTGCCGATGCCGATACCATGCCGGGGCCAATGTCAAACGATATCTTAATAACTGATTAGGGCTGGTACTTTCTGATTTTTTTAGTTATCCGTTTAACCGGTTTTTTTTTCGGTCGGTTACACGAAAACCGTTTTTAAACAGCCCAAAAAATGTCACACCTGCGTAATATATTATTACAAAACAAGCTAAAAAAAATATGATTTAGGCCTTGGTAAGACAAGCACAATTATTGACTACATGTTGCATTTTGGAATTTAAACTAGAAGAAAGTTGAACTTGATAAATTTAAGTATTTACTTTATCAAGAATTTTGACTTTATGTAGCTTTAAAATTTCTACACGATGGCTTAGGCCGATTTACTACAGCGTAAGCCAAAAACAAAACAAAATTTAACACAACGTTTTTGTTATTAATGTTCCATTCATTTCAAATTATGAGCCAGAAAAATTAGCATGTTTGCGTTTTCAGGTAGCAATGCATTTCGTTTACGTGTTATGACGCTGCTTCCCTGCCGCTCGCGCTAGGTATAGACGAGTCCACTTCTCCACGACGCGGGGAGGGTAGATGCTGGCCAGCTTGTATTTAACTGCCTCGTGTATGCGCTGACGATCAGCAGTGTGTTTCAAAGAAAGTAAACAGCTTCGATGGGACAACAAGCCCACGCGGATTATTTGTAAGTAAGCTGCCCCCTACCCACCCCGGTTTTCTACTTTCACTGATTTTGAGTGTTTGGATTAGTAGGCCTAAATGATGCCACTTGGGTATTTATGGCTCGTTCACCGCGGATTTTGAATGGTGCCCGCATTAAACGTTTTTCGGATGTGGGTATTATAATCCGTGTAACCGAACGTGGAACGGTTTCCGGTTAACCGTGTAACCGATCCCAGCCCTATAACTGATACAGAACGTGTGGATACATTAATAATTTAATGGTGTAAGAAACGTAACACTTTTACAAAGGAATTGTTCGCTAAACACTTTATTACTCAACGAGATCATATAAACATTTTATACTTATAGGCCTAATCCTTTACCGACTCTTGGTGCACGTTAATTTTTAGTAGCGTTAAGAACAATATGCCATATTATTAATGTACGAAAATGCCGATTCTGGACAAAACAAGCCGATTTCGGTACTTGTTTACCCGGTGCTGGTCCGATATCGGTACCGTTGGTACCTGCAGCTGCTCCCGGTACCAGTATTGCTATCTGCACAGCCTTATAAATCTCCAAATTAGTTTTCTTGCATTGTAACGCTGTCTTAAAAGGTAATTTGATAATAGGGTACTGTACAATTTTGTGATTTAAGTTTTTTTTTTGCTTTCCTAAAAAAGTTACTTTCTGGACGGCCTCCCCCGCCCGCCCCTTATAATTAGAAACGGCAGAATTAATGCTGCTCACATGGTATCCTTAGCAGTTTGCAATGTTGGCTCCATTGTGTTTATTTGTTACTGTTAATTTTCTGCTATTTCACTGATAAAGTAAATCTGCTCATGTGAAACTTGGATTACAACCAAAACTAAATAAATGAACCAAGAATACTAAAACTAATCTGTTGGTATTGCCTGAAAAAATGTCATTAATTGCGCAAAACATTTTCCTCACACATCACAAACTTACAGCAAACATACGGTTAAAATTTGTATTCACCGTCCAGTTTGGGGTGATAGTCTACAATTTTTCCCCACAAATTACAGCGATAGAATTGAGGACCATCATTTTCAGAACCGTCTCGTGCCGTACCGTCCTACAAAAACTTATCATGCCCAACACTACCACAAGTCCCTACCACTAAAGTATGACTAATTCTTTCCCCCATTAAGTGATATCCCCCTTATTCTGCCTATCAATGTTTACTTTTTCGGTGGTTGTCCTTCCAGTTTGTGAGTTTCAACGTCACTGTCACTCGAAACCGTTGCATCAGAATCACTGGAAGATTCTTCCACACGTTCGTGTTGGAGTAAGCGATCCAGAAGGAAGCTAAAACAGATAAAAAGTCCATCACATTGGTTTGAGAAGAAAACTCATAAAAACCATTCTTTGTTCTCAAGGGACATACAAAGACTGAGCAAAAGAGCCAATACACAGCAGCAGAATTTTCTGCCAGTGTCCATGACACTGTACAAATAAACTGTCCGCAGCCAATCTGTTTAAATATCTTGTGACATGTAAATAGCCACATGTTTATTGGTTTTTCACTGAATAAATTCTTATTGCTTTATTTTATTGATTTGATTCTTCCACAAATGGAAAGGTTCTGTCGAGATGACGAAAATGGTGTATTGGAACGTCAAAATAGGTCAGACATAAAGAAATGGTGGAGTAGGGAAATAATAAATATACACTTGAAATCGTGTGTTTGGCGTGGTTCAACCCTTCCGAATGTCAATCTAGTAGCAGTCGCCACTTGGCCAGTAGACCTTACAAAGCACTCGCCATTTCACAATTTCTACTCATCACATACCTAATACGTTTTGTATGATGAAAGGTTTCTCTAATGTATGCATTAACAAAATTGTGGAATTTTCTTAAACTCCAGTATTAATACAGAAAATCCAGTTATATAGCCCTTATAAATCTAAGCATAACGCCGCAAACCGTTCGTCTCTAACTTGTACGGTTCCAGAGATACCCCTTTTTTAGTGGCATGCTCTGCAGCTAATCGCCATTTTGGCGAGTAAGGCAAATTCCAAGTCGCCAACTGTTGATTTCCACTCGCCAGATGGCGAGTGGCGACCGACATTGGGAAGAGTTGGCGTGGTTGTAAAGAAATGATGGCTATTTGGACAAAATCTGTCCGCAACAGCCTTCCACTGTCTGCAACACGTCGTGTAGTTAATTCTGCTGGTGGGGCCAAGACTCAGTGAGCAAATCATGATCAACAACGTTCGCCAGGTTCCAAACAGGGTCAGTACGTCTAGGCCTTGACAAAAGTTTTTAAACAGAGAGCATAAACGACTCGGCTCACAAATTATCATCTATCAGAGCTACACTGAATAGAAAAGGATTATCGGCTGGTATTATCGGTTGGTATTGGTACGATTTGGCAGTAATTTTAAATTGTTATTGAATTACTAGTGCGGATCGTCAACAATATAAAATTTATAGGACGTATGGAAAAAGGAAGAAATGAGTTACGGTTGTCACGAATCTGATACATTCCTGGAAAGGGGAAACTGATGGGCCTACTGGCAGCAAGAGGCAAAATGCGAATCTGTCACCCATGTTGGTCATCAACTGGCAAAGGAAGTAGGCAGCTTTTGTCTTAAAGAGTTTTAGTTCTAAACTTGAAACAAAACTCAAATGACCCTATCGCAACAACCACACAGAGACACTATTGGTTTGCAGCAGTTTGTCCAGAATGTTAAGAGTTATATACTTAAAATTTCAGCTAGATATGGACAGAAAGTTTCAGTTTTCTTTCGTTATTCAGCCAAATCGGCCCCAAAAAAACAAGTATTTGGTATTCAGCCGAATAACAATATAGCAGACTCTTGACATAACGACACTCTATAAAGAACAATTTTTAACTAGTTGGATGGGGGCCGGCCATCCTCTATTCATACGGTGTAAACACCTCTGTGTAAGGCACAGTTCTAGCCTATATGAAGAATCCTTTTTTTCAAAATTCGCAAGATATTGAAGTGGGGAAATAGATCTTTAAACTTGAAATTGTGCAGTTTTGTGATGTTGTAATGTTGTAAAGGTCTTTGCACATAGCCTACTAAAAAAACCATTCTGATCACTAACCAATTTACAAAAAATTGCAGTGACCAAGAAATTAATTTATCAGACGATGAAAAAGGCAAACTTGAACCACAATCCAAAACTGAAATTTTTTTCACCGAACAATATAAAGCAACAGTTCAGGCACTCCGTCCTCACAGTACAATCTAAATATAAGACATAGTTTGGTATTATTTGTCAGATTTTTACACTATGTATACGTAATTTTGAAATCACTTCACTGGAGTGTTCACTGTAAAGGGTTAACGTTCTAATGTTAAGAACTCTCGGTATACAGAATCATTTTTTTGGCACACTAGGTCGTTCGCAGAGAGCCTATTGTAGACTATTCCGTATTATTTGTCCAAATAATTGTGTTAATACAAATTTCATCAATTCTGTTAATATAGCCTACAACTTTCATCTAAGCATGCCCTTTTGGCTTGTGACGAACTGTCTTCTTTCATTAAATGTACTATAAAAAGGAAAACAAAATTGTATGCCTACACAGTTACATTTTTTTCGACGGCCTACATGAAACTGTACCCTTTACGAGGAAGAACTGAAAGTTTTTCAAAGACAAAAGATGTATATTATATAAATTTACCTCAGTTTCTTGCAATTTTATCAGAAAACCTGGTAAACAACTGTGTCTACCCTTATTTTGCATAACCAGTATAGCCAAGAGCTCCACAGAAAAATATGGGGAGTATATTTCCATAACTTCCACTACACTGCAAAGTAAGGACCATCTACAGTGGTACACAAATTTGTTGGTAGCAGTCGCTACCTGTGTAAGATGGTTAGAGGCGCACTCATCATGTCATCAAGGCTCACTTTAGGTTTTAATGTTAATAAACAGATGTTTAAAATGACAAACAATGCCAAAGTAATAATAAAAAAACAAACGGACGATCAGTTTGCACGTTATGCGGCGAGAAGAAAACCAATGGTGAATAACATGTAAAGTGCACTGGCCAACTGCTAAGTAACTCTCATTCAGAACAGGTTGATTAGTGCGAAATAAAAAAAATTAGAATTTCAAACCAACTTGTAGAAGACATTCACCTATTATTTTACCAACTTACGTAGTCTTCAGAATTAGGCAAATTTAAAAATGGTTAAGTGGCAGAGTTGCTCGTGGGTCAGAACAGAAGGCGTTCTGCCTGCAAGCAACCCATCCTCTTCATCTTTATTAAAAAAGTTCTAAATTAAATTAAAAAAAAAAGCAATCATATTTCACGCCTTGTCACACGCAGCACAGCACAGCACCCTACGGGAACCTTTTTAGCGAAGCACTGCATTCTGTGCTGGTGTAGTGTTGAAAATTGGAAAGAAAGATATTTTTCGAAAGATTCTGGAAAAATGTTGGAAAATTTCTGGAAAAATGATAAAAATTGGAAACTTACTGCAAATATCTTTTATGCAGCCAAATACGTTGGTTATCAAGGCTAGTAAACAGCCAACGTAAGAGTACAAGTATTATTAATCAGATTCTAAATTTTGAATACATTAGACGAACTTTCTATATTTTAACTCTTACACCTAATCAGAACGGGAATTCTAATTTCACTCACCAACACTGAGATATCTTCCAAGGATATCGGTTGTCGACATACCTCCTTTGCAAGTCGAAATAATTAAAAAAAAATACACCTGTGTCCAGGTCAAATTACATTTTTTGTGTGGAAATTATACAGTCGTACTGGAATTTTTTTAATTTTCAGGAAAAAATTTCTGAAATTTTTTGTGGAAATTTTTAACTTATGAAACACTGTGCTGGTGTCTGTCTGTCCATCTCCACGATTCATTTACAATTTTGCACATGCATTTACCATGTTTATTTGTAGATATCTCAAGTTGAAAATCGATACTACTGGGCATTGCATTTGGGGATACTGATTTTCAAAACTAATCTGATGATATGAACCTGATATTTTACCTTTTTCTTATGTGTCGTCATTTTCTCCGTTTGGTTTTGTGACACAGAATGGTCACAAAACCAAACGGAGAAAATGACCACGCATAAAAAAAAAAGGTTAAATAGGTCACACATTAAAATCATTGAGCGCAATTATTTGCCCAATGAAATTATCACATCAGTCAAGTAAAGTAAAAAAAATGTTCTCCAAACACTTCAAAAATTGACACATGAAGTCTTTTTTTTAAAACATGTAAATTTGTGTTTACTCGCTATTTATTTCGCTATAGCCGTACACCAGAGTAAAATGCGTCGGAATAACAAAAAGGAGGGCAAGCCCCGCAATAGGGAAAGATCAAAAGACCATAGTAAAGTACGATAAGGAACCACTGTGACAAGAGGCAGCATAGTTATTCCGGTGATGACATAATCAGTCCTTTATCTCCCTTTTGGAACACAGCCATCCCCTGAATGTGCTCACGAAGCTGTATCTTGACGTCTGGATCTCCAGCCATTTGCAGTACGTTAGGAAACTACGCGTAACTACCCACTCTTATCGATTGCACACAGCTAGCAAAATCTCCACAGCACCCTTTGACCAACACGTTATTTAAGGCAAGAATTATCGACTGCCCAAGGGAAGCCTATTTAACAAACAGGCAAAAGCACCAGCATTAACATTCCACTGTTGCGGCAAGCCATTTGATCATGCGTATGCCATGGAAGTAACGGTTCCTCCCACCACACAGAGGGCTCTTCCGGGGTTGCCAGCCGGAAGTTAAAACAGGTTGTCATGCTGTACAAACCAACAGCGCATGAGTTCAAAAGCTGTATTTTCCATTTTTCCTCAGCAAACTAAAATGTATGGAACACCATGTTCACGGCCTTGCAAAGTTCAGCGCCGCCCTTCCTAATGTATCTATGATCAGACAGGACTGAACTTGAGTTCAAATGCCCAGGTTTGCAGAATATGCCAGAAAGCTAGAACGAGGTTCGCGGGAAATTTCAGAGAACTGTGGAAATTCACTAAAAAATGGCTTGCCTACATGGTGTAAGGCTGTGGATATTTGAAAAATCTGTAGCAAAATTTTGTGGGAAATTTTGTCCGGTAAGAATTTTATGCACCCCTGCTAACGCCCAGTTACCGTATGGAAGTAGCCTAGACCCCAGAAGCAGAACTTTTTGCCACTGTCTGCGACACTAATGGCCGAAAAAAATTATCTGCAACAAATCTGTTTTTGTCATGTTTTCCACGTGTTTATGGACTTTTAATAAATAACTTTCAATGCTTTACCTTATCTGGCTATTCCACCAATGGAAAGGTCTCGTCAAGATGATTAAAATGGTGTATTGGAATGTCAAAATCCGTCAAAAATTGGTGAAACGGCCGAAATTTAGCCAAGATTTGTTCACGGCGGCCTTTCTCTGTCTACAACGTATCGTCGAGCGTCGTGCCGATTCTGCTATGGGGGCCTAGGCAATATTAACTTGCTTGATACATAGAAGGGCAACCTCACTGTCACCTTCTCCAAACACCACACAGATTTGGTCGTACTGAATTTCAAGCCGTTTTTACAAGTCATGTAAGAAAGTCTATCAAGCAGAAATTATAAGCTTAAGCGGTAGGAAGCTAGGAGAACAACGTCATCTGCGTAGGCGATCACATTCATTGCTGTACCGTTCAACCAGCAGCCTGCTATAAAAGCTCTTCCAGATGCAACAACCTTGTCGAGGACCAGGCAAGAAAGAAACTAGGACAGCGTTAATCCCTGTCGGATTACGCAAGTGGCCCCGAAGGGGGCGGCGAGCAAGTCATCCCAGACCACCTGAATGGTTTGTCTGTTCTAACAGCCAAGTATGGTTTCAGCCATGAAAGCATGAATTCAGTTGGTGGAAGTCTGTATAAAAAAATTAGGACATCATGTTGGACAAAATTTCAGGACATTTAATAGAATTTCCAAAAAAATTGAACTGCATTTCAGTTTTGCGTATTACTTAGGTTAGCACTTATCAAACGAACATAAAAACATAAAATGTTCCTTTTACAATGCCATTTTTATTTAGGCAGTTGTTTGTTTCTTAGCTGAAGGTGAGTTATAGTTACCCTACTCGGGATTGGTTTTCATGCAAACTGAGTAACTCCTTTTTTTTTACATTTTCCAATTTGCTACGAATTTCAGTTTTTCAGTGCCAGTGTTAATCATTATTTGGGCAATTTTTACAGTTTTCAGTCATTTTTTTAAAACGACTCATTCAACTTCGTACTAGCTTCAGACAGTAGCTGTTCAAACACTTTGTTTTGAAAGGGATCCACCATTTCAACCACTTAGGGGTAGCGGTAGCCATGTGACAGGCAGCTATGCCAGGCAGTGGTGGCCGAACTGACTGACTAAACATGTTGCTTTACTGTACCACTACTACCACAGTAGGCTATGCTTCTACTGAAGCGCACGTGCTGTGTACAAAGCAACAATTCGTCAAAGGCCTTTGTCACGTCAGAGAAACAAACTTAAATCCAATATCCGGCACTGCAAAAAGGGCGGTCTCCTTCAAGGTGTAAACAGCAAAGGACGTCGAGTGTTTTTTCTTAAAACCATTACAAAAGCCGTGTGGTGATTTACTTTGAAAATTGGTAAACATCTTTACAACATGAAACGCAGAATTTCATAGTCACTATCACTCTCCCATGACAATGACAATGTACAAAGCCATATTGACCGTCACAGGTAAACTACACATAAGAGTATAATTGACCGTCACAGATGATAATCTGAGTGAGAAACAGGGGGTCAAGCAGCTTAGTGGTACGGCTCGTCAGACCATACCTCGATAACTGTCCATGGTCTGCCGTCATCTTTTTGGTGATAGAAGTTTGTTAGCAGTAGAAGTAGTACTGTATTAGTCAGTTTTGTCACATTTGTGCGCAAGCGTGGAGGAAAGATGTACCGTGCGCGGCACAGAAGGCCATCTGTCCCGCAAAACGGTCGTGCTCAGCATTCACGCTGTCTGGACCACCTACCTTGACTGAACTTCGCAATGCTTTAATTAATCGTGTTGGCTTCAGGTCAATGAAAAGGTCTTGTTGATACCATTAAAATGTCACGAAGTAGCAGGACGATCCACTTTATTCTTGCTGGATCTTCCTGCTACTTCGTGATGTTTACATTAAGCCACTGTACACGGCGGTTGCCGATCTTTCGACCATTAAAATGGTTTATTCAAACATTCAACTCTGTCCAAAAAATAACACAATGGAGGAAATTTGTGCAGTGCCAGAAACCTAAAAAACAATAATTTACGTGATAGTTTCTAGGTGATGCGGCTGTGCTGGAGAACATCTTTACAACTTTTTGGAAGCAACCTAACATCCAGTTTTATAAACACGAAGGGCAGCACTAAAACACCACCCTGTCAGAACGGATCAGCAACCAACATACACGCGTACTTGGATTGGAAAATATTCCATGGCATCCCAGAAACCGGCAGACAGCATCTCAATTGTACACTGCAATAACTTAGTGATTCACGATATTGTGTAGTGTTTTAAGTGTCCCATTACGGTTAAGTACTTAACCATCCCAGTTAACAAAGTTACAAATTTTTTTTACCCTATACGCAAAAATGGACGATCAACACTGTAGAATGTGTTCAATTAGAAGAGGGCTCACACCACGCTTCCATCGTATTGTGCGTCAATAGCCTAATATATTTCAGATATTATGCCGCCGGAGTATATGGTACATTTTTTTTAACTGATAGAGTAATGCTGGATATATTCATGAAGGCAAACAGCATTACTTGAATCTTTGTAGCGACTTGTCAGCCATTGGCCGATCGGTGAGCGACGTCGTCCACTCACGCAAATTATTACTTCTTGCGAATTGCAACGACTGACAACTACTGACCGACGAAACGACTGCCAAATGTACGGGCGGCACAATAATCGATAATATCGCGATAAAAAGTTTCGTCGATTATCGTATCACGCTTTTTCCGATTATCTAATTATCGTGCAAACCTCGATGCTTAGCCTAAATTGTCACAACTCGGAAATGGTAACAGCTAGAAACAAGCAGTTTGCGACGTTGCGTGCAGAATTACAAGGGCTGTCCAACGAAGTATACAACACTGTTGCTAACCACTTTAGCTGATTGGAGAGTTAGTTTAATGCAAATAATATTTAAGCTTTAAGTAGCAGCAGAACTGCTAAATTGTTTCTACATGGTGAGTACGTAACGGAGAACGTTAAGTGCATTTTCGTTTCTACTGGCCAAATCAGTGCCGCACAATTCACATAGGCTGCAACATATGCTTCGGCCATGGTTTTTTTAATTAACAAAATTAAAATGGTTGTTCCAGCCTCAAAATTTGCTTTATCGAGATATTATCGATTATCGTTGACAATTTAAAGAGATATACCTCCCAGCGCTATTTTTTTCGATCCACCACATCAAGTACGGCCTAAAGGTCCATTTCCTTACCATTAGTCAATCCCTTGGTAAAAATCGGTTTTAAATTGTGGCGTCTAGATTTTCTGTCGAATAATTGTTAACTTTATTTACTGCGTCCCGCATGCATTGCGCATGCATTGCGCTCTTACAATAATCATGATGTTTCATCTCTGTGTGTACATGTACTAATTTACTAATAATTACCATGAGATCAAAAATCTAAAAGACTAAAGCGGTTAAAATTAAAATTAATTATTCCAATAGATCGCCAAAGCAAAATTATAAGACACTATCATAGAAAATTATAAATTGTGATTTTCAAATACGAGAACGGTTTATGACGACACAATTAATGTGTTCACGCTGGCTTGTCTATTAGGCACAATGCAAACTGAGATAGTAGCTACGTTTTCGCTGCGAGGAACGAAGCTACCGTCTCAGTTGACCTTGACTAACATAACCGCACGGATGCGATCGACGCGTAGCTGTTATAAGGCAGGCGGAAGGGTATAAGGCAAGCGGTATGTTGCTATAACCCTTTACAGTCTGGCGTCCCTTTAAATGGACGGGTACTGAATGGCAAAAAACTAAGTCCCAACGCGCAACGCGAGTAAAGCGAGAAGCAACAGCCCAGTGGTCAGCGTCCTCGTCTGCAAACCAAGTGAATGCCGGATCGAAACCCGCGACCGACCCAACTATCATACTTTAAAAAAAAATAGCCAGTTTGGCATGGGCATTAAAGGGTTAATAACTCTTTTTCTCCTTCCCACTCCAAGTGACAATAACCCTTTACAGTCTGGCGTCCCTTAAATGGACGGGTACTGAACGGCAAAAAACTAAGTCCCAACGCGCAACGCGAGCTTTACGAGGGGTCCCCAGGGACCCCGAGTAAAGCGAGCTGCAACAGCCCAGTGGTCAGCGTCGTCTGCAAACCAAGTGAGTGCCGGATTGAATCCCGCGACCGACCCAACTATCATATGGGACTTTAAAAAAAAATAGCCAGTTTGGCATGGGCATTAAAGGGTTAAAAAGTTTTATCGGAATAAAAAATAATTAGTATCGTGCCACCCGTAACCTGATGTCCTAGCTTCAATCAGTCGCGACTGTCGGAGATCCGAGTCCGAATGGGTTGTCAAATGACAATCTGCACAAACTCTCCTCTGCACCTAGCCTAAGTAAAGGGAACCTTTTCGACTATAGCTACAGAACGCACGATGGTATAGACTATAGTCTAGATGGTTTTTGATATGTAGGTGGTGAACTGGCCGAGACTTGCAAGGAAGCTACTAATAATTTCTACCAACAACCACCCTACAATACCAACGATGATGATTTTCGATATACCTAACCTAACGGGAACACAGGGGGTCGTCACAAAATAAGAGTTGGCTGGCAGGACGAAAAAAAAAACTAACAACAACTCCAGTAGATGAAGTTTCACAGTACATAAATTTTCCAGGTTCATTTCAATCCATTGGAAGAATAACAAATGGCATTTTACCAAGGGGCTAATGTTAAAATACAAAAAAACGAACTCAAAGTCAAATAATATTTTATTTTACCTTTTGTCCCTGCTAACTTTTAGCAGTTTTCGCTGAGCTTTGCGAAGTTCTTCCTGAAAGCACTCGTTCTCCTAAAAGCCAAAAACAACAAACAAATTTCAACAAAATTTCGCCAAAGTACCAAAACTCCTAACGAAAATATTAAAAATGTTACGCACGTAAATTAAAAACTTGAGCTTTCTTTTCAAATTTCGGTATTTCTGACGATAATTCTGCGGTTCGGTCCGACTTTCCTCTATGAAGGACATTTATGAGCATCTGAATGATATTACATAAACCATGAAATGCACGATTGGAACAGAGATTGGTCGTCGCCCGAGACCACCATACCTGAAACTGGCATCTTTCGATTATTCCAGAGAGTAACTCATGATTTTTGTTGCAAAATCGGCAATAACAGCAAACCGTTTCCAAGCCTACGCACTTCAATATGGCGGACTCCTTGTCTTCAACCACTGATGTTTACAGTATATTATGACGTATTTTCCGGTGCAGTTTCCGGCACCTTGTTTCTAGCAGGTTTATCCTCGAGGTTCATCAGACTCCGTGCGTTTCTTTTCCCTCGAGCAATTTAGCGAAACAGGAATATGGTGTAAAGTCGACGTCCGTATTACTCAAAATACACAAACCCAATTTAGTTTATGTATCGCGAACCATACTCGCTAAATTGCTAGATGAGAAAGAAACGCACGGACTGTTGTTGGTGGAGCGACCCAGGCAACCACAAAGCACAAATGCATAAAACTTCGCTTCAGTTGTTGAAAAACTTAAGTTTTAGCTTCGTTTGTTGAAAAATATTTATTATTGTATTTATAATTACTACAGATCACAATGTTTAAGAATTTTGATTGTTATTAAAACCAATTTATAAGACCAACAGTTGTTAAACACAGGAGCGTACAAATGCACATACGTTCGTAGGACGTGGGAGTGCCCATATTGCACAACTTCCCACAGATTAAAGACCACCCTCTCCCCCCTCCTCCCCCTTGTCGCTATTTAAAGTGGCACTATCACCGATTGAAATGCGAACGAAAATACCCTGGCGCCATCTAGCGGCAGTGATGTTGTTAACCTTTATAGCTTGCTCCCAGGTGCACGAGGACGAACCAAATTTTCACTCAATAATTAAGGATGTCGTGGCTTGTTTGTTTCGTTAAAAGAAATGTCGTTATGCATTCCTTCGCTTGGTGCAAGCAAGAGCTAGATAGTACTACATAGCGCTATATGTTTTCAGATTTCGTCTGCTTTCAATCAGTGATAGTGCCACTTTAATCTGTGCAATTACAAAGAATTACAATCAATATTCGTTTTGGTGTTAAGCCTTGCCACTTATTCAAAAACATGTTTATCTTGATTATGATGTTGATGTTGATACTGCTATCTACCCTTCTAGAACAGGGACAGCTAAACCCTCATCGCCAACGCAATGCCTCTCAAAATACCATCTACACTGCCCCATTATTATTCTACTGCCTCAGTAAAATGCTCTTTCCACCCTAATTCCCCACCGCCGTCTCCGCACACCCCACAAGTCACATCCACTAACTCCCCACCTGCTTGCTTTCTAAGGCACCTCTGTAGTATCAATGTACTACTGAGCAAAAGAACACTCTCCCAGTCCCCAACACAGCACGCCTGCCATGAAGGGACCCTTTAGTCAACCTGTACCACATGGTGGAGGGTTTTTCCTGTATCCCGTCCTCCACAAGGTAGTCACCTCCTCTTTGACCCCCTTCCTACAGTCTCTATGTCAACCCACTAGTCAGGTGGCATATGCCACCTACAACGGACATAGTTCATCACCAGCCAACTAGCACATTCCGCCCACTCTGTCTTGCTTCTCCTAATGACATACTAGTAAACTCTTCTTACAGAGAATCCATTCCGTTATGGTACTTTGCTGTTTACAAACGTTTTGATCCAGCATGGCAATGGCTAAGTGCTGCATTATAATATCAATTTGCAGTTCAGTTTTGGATTAGCTACGTTTGATTAATCTCTTTAAATTACCTTAATATTTATGTCTGATTTAATCTGGCTTCACCACTGTGTTTCAGTATGTATTATAATAGAATAGAAGATGTCTGCCAGTAAGCTTAGAGCTTTTGTATGGCCCAAACAGCAGATGTTAAGCGGAAGTTACCACCATTATTTCATTTGCTCCATAAGGGAGGAAACCTTCGTGCAACGGGTGGGGAAACAACCGGAGAAAAACTCCGTACATATACACTTTTCTTCACCAGGATCGAACCCGGGTCTGTAAGAAGCCAGAGATGTACAGCCAGGAACAAGACACCTGTCAAATATGATGCCCCAGTGCTCACGGCTATCCGTGCACCCTTAGTCATTCTTAATCATTCTTATTCAGTGTTTGACAAAATAATAAGGCTTGCTGTCAAACCCCACCTTTCCCCACTGCCTCCCTGGCCTCAAAACATGACCACCCCATCTCTTCCCTCAACACCTCTTCAGCCCCAAGTGCCCATCTTACAAAATCCTCTGGTTGTTTCCGCACCCCAGTCACATACACTGTTGGGGTGCCTCGGTGCTGTGGCTTGTGCACCAATGGTCCACGATGTTGGTGTTCCTCGCTCTATGACAGTGTCTTGTTTGGGGCCATGAGGTGGGTAGTCAGGACACAATATGTTTGCCGACGACCCAGCTCGGTTATGCTGTGTAACGTTCACTCAGTTACTTACTGCGGGTTGGTGTTCATCAAATCATGTATTCTGGCATCACAAACACTTAGCTGGATGGCTGATGCGGGTGCCTGGCTCCTACTGGTTGCCATGAGTTGTGCTTTGATGTGGCGTCCATGCTGGATTGTCTCTCATCTCTGAGTGATGGTCAGGGCGGAAATCCCGGAAGCCTGTGAGATCCTGTCTCATGGCAAGGCCGACTGAGAGCAGAAGAAGCCTGCAACAACACCATCACCCCAATCTCAAACAAAGCCCTCCTTTCACAGAACTAGTGCCAATTCAAACCTGTTCTAACCACCCAACGTAACATTTTTCACCATACCCTTCGCCCTTGCCATATTGATCATCACTTTTTTCACCATACCCGTAGGTACTCCCACTTCACCTGAAAGGTCTAGATACTCCAGTACACTCTGGTCTATGATATCCTCCATCCACACCTACTCCTCAACCATCCCATCCCAGAGCACCCTCCCCTACCAAACATCATATATCCAGACTTCTCCCAACTAAACTATATCTGGATAGTACATGGAGTCAATTGAACATTAATTTCCTTACAGAATCCAAAATAATAATTTTTCACTCTCTTTCCTCATGTTGCTGAAATAGCATCACTTGCTGCTTTTTTCTATTCCTGTCCGCCATATTGAATTTGTCGTTAAGCCGTACCATACTTTTCCAGATTGACTCATGTAAGTCCATTTGCTTACTACTAGTATGTTGTGCACACCAACTATACTTCACTCTCAAGTTGGAGTTGTACCTGTTTATCAGTTGGGTAATAGATTGGATTCATGATACTCAGCCTTATGTGTCATGTAGACAAGGAGGGAGGAAAGCGGACGAATCATTACAGTTTGAACTAGGCCCTTATGCATTTGGTTCTTGCCTCTACATGTGCGATTGCCTCTCCGATCCTTTCTTCTTTTGGTTTACCAAAATAAACCTCTCGTTTGAGCTAACTCGATTGCGTTGTTTGACTACTGCATATGCACTCATGTGGATGTATCCATAACAGTCCCCGATCCAGCTTAATGGCCTCTACATGGGGATGTTGTTGTAGTGGTTTTGTCCACTTCATACCTACCTAACGACATACCTTGGTCCATGGACGACTGATACTCACACTCTCGCTACCATCCTCTCACACTATGGTAGTATTGACAGAGAGGAAGCCTCATGGATGCACAGATGTCGTGACGCAGCCTTCATTTTTAACAAATCTACCTCATACGTTTTTTTTTCATCCTCATCGACTGAGCAACGCTGCAAGATGGCACAATCAGGGATTACCATGCTTACCGGATTGCCACCAACAGAGATTCCGACCCACACCCCTTCCACATGCAACACACTACAAGAGGATACACTGTTGACAGGGCCAGATAGTTATAACTTCTGGAAACCGACGTTCACGTGCCTCGCTGAAGATAAGAGATGGATGCCAGATGTACTAGAGAGAAACCCTTCAGAGCTGACGAATGCGGCCCCCGAGGTGATTGAGGACTGGAACCAGCGGAATTCCAAATGCAAGTTGATGATGATGATTACCATGTCTTTACCTACATGTACATTTTCATAATGTATGCTATGCAAGAGTTGTATGGAAGTGGATTATGCAGGATTTTGCTCGAACCGACCAGTTCGAGCAAATGCATAATTCACAGAGCCGTATGAACATTACCATGAGCACTGAGCAACTTTGAACCACTTATATGACCACTTATATGCGACCACTTATGTGACCACTTATATGCGTCTAGCTCGAGAAACGATGGAAGAAATATTGCAACTGGTTATGGCCTTGCAGAACTGAGTTGTGTCTAGTCCTTAGAGGAATTCACCATCCGACCTTAGCAGCGATCAGAGAATCCCTGTTATGTTGAGATCGCGCCTTGCCTTTAATGCTTATCCAAACAGAGCTGTTAGGTAGCCTTACGACCCACAAATGTGTCCTTCTTCGCGTGTGCCGGATATGTGTCAACGATTGTAATGCAGACAACTTCCCCTCAACATCACCATTGTAATATGTACACGTACTTCCCCCAACGCCTACTGCACAACAGCAGTGGAACCATCAACAATGACCATAAAGGATGAATTATAATTCCGCTTATAAACACCCACCAACGCCGTAAGAAATCAACTCTTTGGAGCCTTATGAGTATTAACCTCGCAACACACAGAATAGAAACACTAGGAGGTAAAATGGGAAACGCCCCCGTAGAACCGGCTAGTTCTGCATACACTGTAAGAGCACTTAGTACGTTTTTAGAAATTGTGACCAGATCAAGCCAGTAGATTATCCGATTAGCCAGTAGATTATTCGACCTGCTTCGGATTTCGCCATTTTGCCTCTTTTTGAGGAAATGTCGCCACAATCTAGTCCCCAAAACCAACGAGGACCACCTACCAGAGGATACTGTCGATGAACTACTGCTTCAAGCCCCATTCCCCAACTTCGTACAACAAGAAGTCCAACAACGGCAAGTGAGACGGCAAGTGAGACAACAGCCTGAATCAACAATGAATATGGACAATGTTGCTTTCCCATACCAGGAACACAGGGCATATGACCTAGAGACTGACTCATAGCCACCTCAACATTCACAACGTTTTTGTACCAAAGATACTCAACATTCCGAATAGCTACCATATGTATTACCATGTAAGAAAAAGCTTATCATAATTATGGAGAGCCCCTGGAAGGAGAACCCTTCCCCCCTTATTCTGGGACAACAATGATAATCTGCGTAACTGCATAAGTTAATTGATCGAGCGCAATGCCTTAGAGAAAAAAATAGCCCTAGCATCCAATGGTGTTAGTCCATATGGTGTACTAATAGGTGACATTTTTAAAATGGTTGGGTGTGACGGAGGCTTACCACCCATAAGCCACTTTCACACCCAACCATCTTCAAAAAATGTTGCAGAGATGCCATCAGCAGCCAAAAATCTTCTGTCGGCATTTCGGTTACTCTTAACAGTGGTATGAACTCTAACGTTCGTACCCAAGAGGTTTGTGTTAGAAACCACCCACATCCACCTTGTCATGAATGGCAAGCGTAAACACCATTGGGGTAAGATAAATGTTGGTGGAATTGGGTGACCTTTTACAATGCCTCTTGACCTGACAGCCAGTGGATGATAGATTTTATAAACAGCCTATCCTATAGTACCAGGTCTAAGGACTATGATTACAAAGTATGACTCCTCCCAAGCACTACTGGATGAGGGTGTTCTGCAGTTAACATGTAAATCGGCAATTGATCTGGTGGCAGACCTTCTTACACGTCCTGTTTCTAAGAACAGGTTGAAACCTTAAAGGCACCTTTCCACCTTTTCAACTACTAGATGCAGCACCTAGAATCTTCGAGCAATATAAGAAAATAGTGATAAATTAAAAATAGAACACTATTTGCAGCAGCACCGCAATTTTCATAACTAAAACTAGATCACGTGATCCACGTCAGCCTACTGGATGACAGAGAATCTGGAATGTGGATGCTGCGTTTAGAATACGGGCAAT
>JAHWFP010176449.1:2747-12972 GCA_023313725.1 Lithobius niger | reverse complement strand
AACCCATTTTGACTACATGCTCAGGTCGAACCTAACAGTAAGGTTCCACCAGCAAACATGAATTTTAGGAAATTATTGCGTTGCCTCACAATAAATATGTTATACCGCCAGAATTGTGATCTGTACAATTCTCGACCCTAATGTCGTGCGATGCTCTAGCGACTCGTATTCGTTACTAGAGTGCTTGTTATAGAGTGATTTGTCTGTAAGGTAATTACCTTGAAAACGAGCTCTTTTACCTGGAAAAGAACCGTTTTATGCCATGTGCTACCTGCACTGGTCCTTCTGAACGTAAGCGACCAGAGCACAGGCGTATTTAGAAGACTGGAATTCCAAAATTCCAGAAACCTATGATTTAAATTCTAAATCGAATTGCAGCAATCATATAACACATTTTTTTTTCATTTATGCTGCTGTATTATATATTTTATTCTAATTCGGGTTTGCACTAATCTGCCGGAGCACGGCAGTGTCGCATCTAAGCATTGCGAACTGCAAACTGTTTATTTTAGAAAATGCAAGGCACCCGTGAAATTCCCGGTATCTAAGCGTTGCATGGCAAGCTGTTTAACTTAGAATATGCATGACATGCGGAAAATTTTTATCCCGGTATCTAAGCGTTGTATCTACAAACTGTTTAACTTAGAAATAGCACGGCATCCGTAACATACGGTATCTAAGCGTTGCGAACGCAAGCTGTTTAACTTAGAAGTTGCGCGGCATCCGTAAAAATTTTCCCGAGAACCTAAGCGTTGCACGGCAAACTGTTTAACTTAGATTAATGCATGCTTCCGTAAAATCAGCGGTCACTAAGCGTTGCATAGCAAACTGTTTAACTTAGCATATGCCTGCTTACTTTAATTTTGAATATCTTGTTCAGAGCGATGTTGCATCGCTTATAAGGTGACTAGCACCGGAAGTCAAAATAACTACATTTTTTTTTTTTCAATTAATGGGACGGATTCCGTCGGACTTCCATGTCACTGAGTGACGGTGTAACTACAGCATAGTTACCCTGGGCAAATCAATAATACGAGTTGGCCAGACTCCATCATTGATTTGCTAGGTTATAAGACTGCACTTACAACACTAAGTTCACATGCGGTTGTTGCCAACCAGGAAACATTAGCTTCCAGCATGCGGTAGATCTTTCAAGGTGTTCACTACGACCTGAATAAATGTGTGTAATCTGTTCCTTCAGGAACTTACATGTGAGGTACTTCGAACTTAGTGCAACCGTCAATTTGAAGTTACGTCTGGATTCCAGATCTTAAGCGTACCTCACCTCTAATCAAGTTGGATTCACATAGCGAATCATATTACGTAATTAACGTTAATTGCGCTGTACCATAGGTAGCAGCAGTGTGATTACACGTTAGCATTTTTTACAATTTGTAAAAGGAATGTTTTCCCACATTATTAATTTTACCATGGGTAACAGGAATATTTTCCAAAGTAAGAAGCTTTACCATAGGTAATAGCAGTGCAATTTTTTTCGAATTGGTAGGTTTTGCAATGAGCGACAGGAATGTTTTCCCAAGTTAACTGCGTTTTACAATGAGTAACAGGAATGTTTTCCAAGCAATAAGTTAATATGTATTTTCCCATTAACTTAAAAGTTCACAGTATTAAATTTGCATAGCAAGTGTCATTATTTTATAAGTGTCGTGGCAAGGAGGGGTGGGGTGTATGATTTACACAGATGTTTTCACCACGAGGCTAAGAATCACTTATCTCTATTTTCATTAATCCTGGATCATGATGGAATGATCCCTGTTCTATGATTCAGCCTCTTTTCTCCACTTTTCTGCCCTCCTGACACTTTACCACTATTCACTGTATGTTGCACAATTTTTCTGAAAATACATGAATATTGGACTACATCAGTTATGTTACATTCACACATATTTTAGTTTTATCTGAAAGCATGTCACAATTATTTACACTTTTGTATATGTTTTTGTGACCTCATACATGAATTAAATGATTTTATTTCATAGAATAATGTTTCAGAATTTTCTTTTCTTGATTTAAAGAAATTCTGTATTTTCCCATTATAGGGTGAGTTCGCTAAATTTAGCATCTTGGGTGGGTAGCAACTGTTGCCATGGTCAAGGGTGAGTCGTCTTGACCTATTTTGACCATCCCTTTCACTTGCTGATGCTTGCCCTTGAGCATAATCACTCTCTCTGCTGAGGGAAGGGGGTGGGTAATAACGAAAGTGGTCGGTGGGTTGAAAGGGTTGGGGGTACGGCTCTGGGCCATGCTGGCTTGATCTGACCTCAAAATGCGGCCTGGTCGAGGCCATGTAAACAATAGCTGATGGTCACTATACGAGCTGAGGGGGTGAGCTAGGTCCCTAGGAAAAGAGACGGCCCCTTTTCGTGACGTCAAGCCTGAACTTTGCACCCATTGGTTTTGACAATGTTCGTTTTTGGGTCACAATATTTCGGACCTGGGAAATTTCGGGGATTTTTCCCGCACACGAAGTTGTGTACTTCCATCCGACTGTCCTTTTCGTTTTTCGCTCCCCAAATTTGTCAGCATGGATCCCCCACAGAAGAAGCGGCGATCAGTGCCCAAGGAGGAGAGGAGCGCCGTGAGTAACATGCCCCGTTACGTCAAAGATTTTCTTCGGCTGTTGTCTTTGAACTTGGTACTGTTTTCGGTATGTTTAGACCATTACCTTTATTGCGAAAAGGTTCCGTCGTTATTCGATGAGTGTCCGCATCGATCTATCGAGGAGGTGCCATTTTCCCCGATGCTACCCAGCGAGGATCCGCTGGATTACGTGCTCCGGCTCTTCTCTATGGAGATAATCCTAGAGAATCCGGGGCAAAATGTTTTGATTGATGGAGCGCCGCCTGAGGAGTCATCGTTTGCGCAACAATTGCGGTTAAGTGCACACTTCCTCCAGTGTAGTCCTTTGACCGCCCGGCAGTGTCTACACTGCCGGTATTTAACGTATCCTCCGTTTCCCCGGGATACGGAAGAATTTTCTACCTTTTTCTGGCGGGCGGTGAATGCAGAAAACACTTTCTTCATGCAATTGAATTTGCACCGGGCCATAGCCCAATTTAACACCGCCGCCCGTCAGATAGGAGACGTGTCCGCAGCTGAAGGACGCTTGGACGATATATCTGCGCTTTTGCGGGACTATCTGCCAGAAGGTCTGCCGCCGCTCCCGGACCTTATCCGCATCGGACATGTGCAAGATCCGAACGTACCCTTTGTCTCCGATGCGGGAGCATCCGGCAGCGGTATTCAACAGTGCCGTCGCCCTGGCCTCTGTCAAGACGACTGCCCTGTCTGTCATAACGGACAATATGGTAAGAAATTTACTTATTTATTAATTTAATGAATTTCCTATCAAATTTCGTCATGTGATGTTAATTTTAACTTCTATTCACATGTTGGTTAGTAAATAATACTTTTTGATTTACTGGAAGTGGAAATGATAGTATCAAATTTGTTTATGCAAAACATTTCCTGTTAAACAACTTCCAGAAGCTTATTTTAAATCTTTATCGCAATAATATGCGATTTATGCTTAATTGTTGACTGTAATGAGTCTTAAAAAAAATCTAATGCGATATATGCATTTAAGAATACATTATTGCTTCTTGAGCAAGAAAATATGTCGTTTTTCGACAAGTACTTTTATTTTTCTCTCCAAAAGTATTTTAACTTTAATTTAATTCAATGGTTCTCAAAAGTAATACTAAGTTACTTTAAAATGCTTATTTTCAAGTTTACTTGATATAGGCACTATGAATTGTAGGCCTTTAGGTAAGTTACACTTTCATGAAATGGTATGAAATCAATTTCTATTTATTTATATGTTGTTTTGTTAACAACGTGGTGCTAATTTATTTAAAGCACTGAAATAGGAATTTCTACGAACTGGTTTCAAACTGAATGAAACTGCAATTTTCGTTTCATGATCCATTTCCTTATGGATGTGAAATGCAAATATTGCTTACTTATTAGTAATAATTTTAATTTTATAATTCATGTCCTTATGGATGTAAAATTAAACTGTATAGCATAGCTATGAACAGTTCGTTCAACTTCCGTTTCATAATAGGTAGATAATTTTATGCCTTAAAATAATTAAAGTAGCATCTGCTTAGGACCTTCATCATTTTATTTTCTTAAATTTAAGAAATGAATGTCCTTAAATGCTGTTTATATTTCCTCTATTTGTGAAAGGGAATCCGTGCCATGTGGTATTGTCGTTATTTATTTGTATGATAACTTTACTGTGGCTAGGTAGTCCTAACTAATTTTATAAAACTGGACTCCTATATAGCCTATTATTTATTTATGTGGCACCGTTTCCGATTCAAGAATAACATAGTAATCTAGAATAACTAGAGTGTGAGTGAAGTGCAAGTACTGAAAATATTCAGTGGTGGGGGTGTGGGGGGGTGGTGTTTTTAAATCTTAATAAATTTGTTTACCGTACAAGTTTGCATAGTACGTGTAAGTAAAATTGATATAAACGTTAATTTTGAATGTCCGGCGATCATCCGGTAAAATATTGGGAATGTATGTTTACAAAATCCTTGGTTTTGAACCTTTAGCCGCAATGAGCGCGGCAGCGCGAACTAAGCGCTAAAGTAGATTAGGCTCTCTGTGCGTAGGAAAATTAAATTTCCGCTGCGCGTTCGAACTCTAAATTATGATTTTAAGGAAAGGTAGTAACTTATAATCTTAAGAAATTGAATATTCTGTTCTTTTATTCTGAATTTGGATTAAGTATTAAATTTGTTGACTGGGGGGTGGGGGGGTGTAGTATCACTCGCGAAGTTATCATGCTGTTATAACAATTTATGTCGGGAAGGAATATGTTCATGTTGTATTCAAATGCTTGAACATCCTATTCCCGTATACCATTTTACAGTGATTTCCCTCCATATTGTTCTTATGAACGTGAGAGAATTTAAGGTAACAGCACGTATCGCCATATGCGAAAATGTATACTTACATTGAACCAATTTACATGTCAATTTCACATGTATTCATAATTTTATGAATTAGATTTTAATCTTTGTTGTTCAATTTTCTTTATTTAGATGATCCAGAAAGTGACAGCGGCGATGAGTAACGCCGTTGCCGTTGCCGTGTCTCGACTGCCCGCTACCTTGTAAGCGGCGTAGTCGAGCACGATGATGCCCGCCCTGAATTCAGGGGTGTATATATTTATTTTGTTATTTTATTTTTTTTTTTCTATATTTTATTTAATATGGTGAAGGGAATTGTCATGTTTTATATGATCATAGATCTCTGAAAGTTCTTCCAAATTAAAATTCCTTATTAATTTCTTAACTTTCTACATGAAATCTTAAATCTAGTCAAAATTAAATTTCCCTGTTCGTAATGTTTCTTACGCATTTTATCCTGGCCGAATATTAAATTCATGCTTCTTAAATCTGTGATCGTACAATATATTGTATGTACTAATTTTAATCCTTTTATTTCAGGAATTATATTATATGTATTTGTACATGGTCAGTGTTCAATGTTTCATTTATATGTCTTGATTATTATATATATATTTTTTCTATTTATGTTGTAATTTTCTTATTTCATTTATGTACCAGAATCCTGGTGTTGTCCATGTGTTGTACATATTTATTTTGATTTCTACTTTGTTTTTCACCATTTTTAATTCAATGTTCGTAACCGTGATTTACCGTAAAGACTTAAATTTACGTCAAAATTGTTTTCGGTTACTAATATTTTCTTCAAATACAATTTCCTAGTCAAAATTACTAAATTCAATTTTCTTAAATTTCGACCATTTAAATAATTTTAATTTCTTGAATTTTCTTTTCTCTGATAAATTTATTTCAAATTTCCTTCTACTGTAACTTATGGTTACGACATGGTTGTGATTTTACAATATTATTTTATGATTTTCCATGTCTTTGTTGCAAATTCTGTAAATAATGCAATTCTTTTATTTCGATTTTACGTTAATTATTTTCTGTGATTTGCTATGTTTTTGTAAATATTTTCATGTTCATTTTCGTCTTATTATGTCGTAAATATTTACTGTTTTTATGTTTTATTTATACGTATTAACATATTTTTTTTCGTATTTTAAAGTTTGTACGTATGTTTTTCGTATTCTATATAAATGATATTTTCTTTTAACAATCTACGAGTTTCCGTCTCAAAAGTTATTTTACATTACATCCTGAAACATAATAGACTTAGCTATTTTCATGTATTTATGCGATGTAAACGTGTTCAGTTTCATGCACTGTGAGAATCGAAACTGCGTAGGTAACTGGTCTAGCAATCATGCGTTGGTTTCGGAAAGGAATTTCCGTTATTACTCACTAGGGTCCCCGCGTGCAGAGCGCGTGAACGCTCCTTCACGGTGACGCCATGTTTTCTTTGTTCTCCGTTGGATTTGCAAAGAATTACTCATCCTCAACGTTTGCCTCTTCCAACTGCCGACGCAGCCTGATTTCTGGGGTAGTTGTACTGCTACGGGTATTATAACCATGCGTAGAACCAAGCATTCTTTGTTTATTTAGTTCGTTATCTATTTTACGGTATTTATTTTGTAAATAAGCGGCCGATTTTGGCTCAACGCGTTTGCGTTTCTTGGTTAGGCTCGTTTCTGAACCGCTAGCTGCATCGTCAGGCTCGGAAGGCGTAAACGTTGGTGGTTGAATCTCCGATAAATGGTCTGTCGGATCTTCCAAAAGTTTTGCTATGTACTGTTGTAATTTTATTTCAGCTTCCGTCAAGGTACCGTTAAGCTGTTCTGATAAATCCAAATCGGTAGGTCCGTTAAAAGGAACAGGTTGGTTATTTGTTCTTAGGAACCATGGTCTTAGATTGTTCACATGTGCGCGAACGACTTTTAATGGATCCAGAAAATGTACAATACGAACGATAACATCATTAACAAATTCCATTACTCTGAACGGTCCCGTCCATGCTCGTAATAATTTCTGAGAAATTTGTTTAATTGGTAAAAAGTCGCGCAATAATACGTAATCGTCGACCATATAACGGTACGGACGTGCTGTACGATCATAAAAGTTTTGCTGTCTCTTAACTGCTTTCCAAGTATGCGCTCGAGCGACTTCGAATGCTGCTTGTAGTCTACTCTCTAGACGTACTATAGTGTCATCACTATCATAGCAGATTCGTGGTGGTTCGAAAGCTAATGCACTAGGCAATCTAAATTCTGAACCATGATGTAAATAGTGTGAGCTAATTAGCGTGGTTGAATTAGGGCACGCATTTAGCGCTATAGTTACTAATTGTAAATATTCGCACCAATTTTCTGGACAACTTGCAGAAATTTTACGCAATACTGTCTCTATTCTCTTATTTGCGGCTTCTACTGTTCCTCCTACCCACGATGTGTTAGGAGTGAAATTTATCTGTTTAATATTGAACAAATTTGACAATCTTGCCACAATAGCGTTGTTTATCTCACTCCCGTTGTCTCCACGCAGTTGCACTGGTGCTCCAAATCTAGCTATGAGGTGAGAAAACAACTTATTAGCTATTGTTTCTGCTTTCTTATCGGGAATACCGACTGCAATTACATAACGACTGAAGTCGTCAATTAACGTCATTATGTAGACGTTCCCGTGAACGCTTTTATTCAAAGGTCCAACGAGATCCAAGCTCCATGAATGACCTGGTCTCTGTAGGGGTTGATAGGCTCTCAGCTTAGCCTTTAGTGGCTTGTTAGGTCTAACGTAAGCTTGACATATTTGACAAGTTTTAACGTAATGTGCGATATCGTCCATCATTTTAGGCCAATAGCAATATAGCTCTATTAATTCTCTAGTTTTAGTGGCTCCGCGATGTCCGGCGCCAGGTGTGGAATGGTAATCCCGGATACAATATGTCCGTAGAGATTTTGGTATACACATCTGTGCTAGATTGTGCATACGACCTTTATTTGGGTCTGCTAGTCGAATTCTATATAGAATTCCGTCATAATCTTTATAAAAGATATTTCGCTTGTTATTAGCGTCGATCAGATCTTCCGACGACTGATCTTTTAGCCGATTAATTATTTGGCCTAAGAATGGATCGTTTCGTTGCTCCACCGCTAGGTGTTGTCGCGTCCAGTCAGGAAACTGACTGCCCAACACAGCGACTGGTATCTCTATACGAGATAGCGCGTCGGAAACCGCTAGAAGTCGGCCCGACTTGTGACGTAAGATGAATTCGTATTCCCTGAGTTGAAGTAAGATTCTTTCTAATTTGGGGGGGAGGGTGGAGGCACAATAAAGATAGCAAATTGCTAAATGATCTGTTGTTAAGAAAAACAGCTTACCGAGTAAATAGCAGCGAAATGAATCTATACAATGTATAATCGCTAAAATTTCCCTTGTAGTGGTCGTTTCCTTCCGTTCCGCCTCAGTGAGGGTTCGGGAAGTGTAGGCTAACGGATAGTTTATACCTCCGTGATATTGACTTAAACAACCTCCAATCGCTACTCCACTGGCGTCTGTTTCAAGAAAAAAGGGTTTAGAAAAATCTGGGTGCTTAAGCGTTGCAGCCTTTATCATAGCTCGCTTAAGTTCTTGAAATGCTCTTTCTTCATCTTCGCCCCACAGAAATTTACAGTTTTTTCGTGTTAGTCTGGACAAAATCTGTGACATTTCGGCGAATGGAGGAATGTGTCGCCTATAGAAATTTACCATACCTAAGAATGAACGAACTTGCTTAGGCGTCTTAAGCGTAGGATAAAGTTGCATAGCCTTTGTTTTATCGCTATCGGGTTGTATCCCGTTTTCATCTAATACAAAACCTAGGAATTTAACCTTTTTGCGTGCAAATTCGCACTTTTCAACGCTGAGTTTCAGTCCTGAACGAGCGACTAGTTCTAGGGCTCGATTCACATGACTGATGTGAGTTTTAAGATCTGGACTACTCAGAAGACAATCGTCAAGATAGACGGTACAATAGGCTCCTAGCACGTCTGCAAATATTTGTTGTGCACAAAATTGAAAGTGCGCAGGCGCAGTTTTAAGACCCATTGGGAGCCGGTTGAAGAAATAGGTCTTAGAATTAGCAGAGAAGCACGTCTTAGGTTTAGCTGATTCCGCTAATTTAAGTTGATAAAATCCAAACTTAAAGTCTAAGCGTGTAAAATATTTAGCTCCGCTAAGGTGAGCCATGGTTTCTGTCACAGTAGGTATTGGAACACTTACACTTTCAACGACAGAATTCAAGCCGCGTAAGTCTACGACTACGCGGTAACCAGTTGGCCTTCTCTTTATCATTAGACAAGGAGACAACCATCCTGATTTTCCCTCTTGAATTATTCCTACTCTCTGCATTTCGTCAACATATTTATCCAATAATTCACGTTGGTGGAATGGAACTCGGTACATTTTAGAACTTACTGGTTGTGACTCGCCAGTATCTATAGAAACTTCGTACCCTTCATAACATCCTAAGTCAAAATCGTTCTTAGAAAATGAATCTTGATGAATTTTAAGCATATCTAGAAATTTTCCCGCTTCCTCCCTGTTTAAATCTGGAAACGTGAATTTATGTTTCAAAATTTCCCATTCCGCATCGAGTTCTGCCTTGGATTTTGGCTTGGGAGCGTCAGTTAGGCTACTAACTGGCACCTCCGATGAACTTTCACTCGGTTTGGATTGGTTTTGAGAAGTCTCGATGGGACTTGAGTTTTGAGATACCTCAATGGGACTTGCGGTTTGACATTTCTCAATGGGACTTGAGGTGGGCAAATTTGAATTTGACGAGATTAAAGAAGCGTCATCCTCGTACTCGATAATAGCTGTCGTGTACGTACCTAGGATAGAATTCGCCTTTAGTTCTACGTCAAATCTATTAAGATTTATACACATAACTGGAATAATACCTGTGGGAGTTGTGTTAACAAGACTGTGAGCAAGATGTACAGGAAATTCGCCGTTTTCAGGTTGGAATACTCCTGTCTGTATTTCTGGATACGGAAAATGTAAACTTCCCGTTATCCTACTCTCACAATTTGCTGGAATTATTTCGTTTCTTAACAAAGATACAGTAATATCTATTAAATGTTGTTTAGGGGTACAATTCCATGTAGATTTAGGATTATCATCGGTTTCTACATCTGTAGCTACGTTAAGTGTCGCTACGTAAATGTAATTGGGTTTATAAAATTCCCTGTTTAATATTTCCTTATTTTGGTTGTAGGCTACATGAGCTAATGCTGGTGTAG
>JAHWFP010176448.1:0-15388 GCA_023313725.1 Lithobius niger | reverse complement strand
CATCACTACCACCACCACCACCACCACCTTCGTTACTGCTGTCAATCAAGTTATGGACGCTTTACGCATTTGCAGTTAGCAATTTACCAGTATTTACTATTTATTCATTCATTTCGTATTTTAGTAGCATTTAATTTGTTACTAAAACGTTCATTCCGCTTACTATTTTTACGATTATCTGCGTTTCTAACAAGTGCCAAAGTTTTAATCCGTCTACTGGCCGGCGCATTCCACCTCTTAGTGACTGCGGTTATCGATTAGTATGTCAGCGGTGACTTCCGGTTCGCGTCGAATGTGAGGCTGGCTGAATGTGCGGATAACTTGACTGTGGTGTAATTTTGTTCGCAAATATGACGAGTGACGGGGGCTCAATTGCCATTCCAAAATTAACTGTGAACAATTATGAATCTTGGAAAAACAATTGTCGTTTTCTACTCCAAGAAAAGGGGTTATGGTCGTTTGTGGACCAAACTGAACCGGCGTTATCTGCTTCAGCCTCAGCAAAGGAGAAGGACAGATACAATCATCGCAAGAGTAGGGCCATGGCAATAATATGCCTTAATGTTGAAACACGAATGCAGGATGTCATAGGACACTTGTCTGATGCATATGAAGCGTGGGAAAAACTCAAAACTATTTTTGAACCAGTGTCTAGGGCTCGTGAGGCTAGACTAAGAAGTGAATTCTTTGCTTTACAATTAGAACAGAATGAGCCCATGGCATTATTTTTGGCTAGAGTTGACAAAAAGGCAGCTGAATTAGCTGATATTAAGGCACCACGTACAGATACAGAAATTGCATTCCAGTATTTAGGAAAATTGCCCGAAGAATACGAGTACACTGTCCAACAGATCTATCACTGGAAAGATGCAGATTTCATTCCTTCAAAGGTTAGGGAGCAACTTCTAGCAGAATACTCCAGATTAAAAATGAAGCAGCCTACTGCAACTGCATCAAATGTGATGGCTTCAGATGATCCCGAGTTCGCGAAAGCATTCGCTATGTTTCAAAAAGTGTATAAACGTGCACCATCTCGTGAACAACAAGTAGGCTTACAATTTCGTCAAGGTGGAAACTCCACTCGTGCGTGCTTCAATTGTGGTGAAAAATCCCATATGGTTAGGGCCTGCCCTCATTTAACATCTCAAGCAAACGAGAAAACCCCAAGTAGCAGTAGAGGCAACCCTCGACGTGGTAGAAGTAGGGGAAGAAATAGAGGAGGTCCATCCAGCACTAACGAGCGGGCCGGCAGTTTCTATGTTGGTATTGACGAGCAGATCAATTCTTCAGCAGTGTGTGTGGAAGATGCAGATTTTACCCCCAGTGCGCAGATTCTTGGAAAAGTAACACAAGGTGATCCCAATTGGTACCTGGATTCCGGTGCTACGCACCACATATGTACAAATAGAGATTGGTTTATTTCACTTGCGACAGTGCAAGATAAGCAAGTTTGCCTTGGTGAAGGCGCATCAAAAATTGTTGGTATCGGGCAAGTGACCATTCAAGTAAAAGTCGGTGATGTTACATGTACTATTGACTTACAAAATGTTTTGTATATTCCAACCTTTTGCAAAAATCTCATAAGTGTTGGTTGCATCGATAAGTCTCTTTATCACATTGACATTTTTCAGGGACATATGAGTGTGTATTTACATAATGCAAATGAATGCCTACTGTATGGCAAGCGAATCGCAAACAAGTTGTATGCAATGTTGTGTCTCATAAGGTCAAACCAAAACATGTGAATGGAGCTGTAGCTTGTACATCTGACTCGAGTAAGAGTTCCTTTGGATTAAGTAAGAATCAAAAGGGGGACTTTAAACGAAGTAGTGAAGGCGATAAGATTAGAGTAGATGATAAAGTTAAACCCAAATAAGTCAGTTTCAGTGGAAACCTGGCACTCTAGGTTTGGTCATCAGCATAATTTGGGCCTGATAAATTTACAAAACTCCAAGGTTGTACATGGAATACAAGTGGGAGTGAAGCCTAAATCTCCTCAGTGTGAGGTATGCAAGGTAACCAAATCGACTAGGGCTAGTTTTAAGGGTATTGATGCTGTACAGAGTAAGAAGCCCCTCGAGCTCCTTCACATGGATGTTTGGGGACCAAGTCGCACGGTATCCTTGGGTAATTGTAGATATGTGCTTACTATAATTGATGATTATACTCGTTATGCATGGGTGTTTCCGATCGCTAAGAAAAGCGACGTATTTCAAACTTTTGTTGACTTTCGTGCAAGAAGTGAAAGACAATTCAACCTCAAAATTGTAAATGTCCGCACGGACCGAGGTATGGAATTTTGTTCAGGTGAATTTTGTGATTATCTACGTAAGTTGGGTGTAAGATACCAGCGAACCAATGCCTACTCACCAGCCATGAATGGAATCGCTGAGTGATTTAACCGCACGTTGATAGAAGGGGTACGTGCAATACTTCACGAGACGTCTCTGCCACGCAATCTTTGGGCAGAATTTGTATGTACATTCACCTACCTAAAGAATAGGTACCCTCACTCAAAATTAGGCTTTAAGGTCCCTTATACATTATTGTTTGATCGAGGTGTATCAGTCAGACATTTACGAAGACCTGGTGCAATGTGTTATGTACACTTCAACAAGCCGGGAAGGGATAAACTCGACGTTAAAGCATGGGAGGGGGTATTCATTGGCTATGCAGTTGACACGGTAGGATATAGAGTGTGGAATCCCCAAACTAACATGATTGTTGAAACTGAACATGTAAAAGTAGATGAGGATAAGTTATGGGGAAAGGAGAAAAGGTCCTTGCAGTATAGGCCTAAGAGTGTTCTTAAACCCAGTGAAAGTGCAACTAAATTTAACTATGAAAAGGGAATTAGTTCTGGTACAGAGTCAGAATCAGATGGTAATTCTAGTGTAGAATCAGAAGCAGAAGATAAGACTGAGGGCCCAGTAACCATTGAAGAAGTTCCTCCACAGCCAATCATTCGTAGTAATAGTGTAGGCTCATCCCCCAAATTGGCCCCTTTAGATTATAAGAATTGGAGAAGGGAAGTAGTCCGTAAGACGGGGCAAAGGGTAGGTAGGATAGATGTGTACTATCGCACCCCAGATGGAATTACATTCCGCAGTGTTAATGATATCAAAAAGTATTGTGTAGAACAGGGATATCAGTTTGAACCAGTGTTCGATTTTAGGGGTAGACGAACACCTGATCCCGAAAATGTATCCACTAGTGAAAAGGATAGTCCTGTTGATTTCAGTGATGCCGAGGCTTACATGTGTATTGTTGAGCCAAGTAACTATGAGGAAGCCATTTCCTCTCCTCAAAAGTGTGAATGGAAAAGGTCCATGGAAGACGAAATTGCGTCTTTTAAGAAAAGAGGGGTATACAAAGAGGTTAATGTAACTAATGATATGAAAGTACTGGGATGTAAGTGGATTTACAAGGTAAAACAAAATACCGACGGAAGTGTTAAGCGTTTCCGCTCCCGACTAGTAGCTCAGGGGTTTCGTCAAGCAAGCGGTGTTGATTTTGACGAAGTGTTCAGCCAAGTTGTAAATTTTGTTTTGGTTAGATTCTTTTATGTATTATTAGTATCCATTATGAAGTGGACAAATGTTCATTTGGATATCAAGTGTGCGTACCTTTATGGTACATTAGATTGCAAAACCTTCATGGAAATCCCTAAAGGATTCAAAACTGTATTTAACCATGGTAAGGTGTGGCTATTGCAAAAAGCCGTATATGGTCTTCACCAAAGTGGGAGACTATGGTGGGAAGAACTTGAAAAGACATTAGTGATGATAGGATTTTCTAAGTTCTTGGGACTTAACTGTGTTTATCATTTTGGTTTAGATGCAGTTTTATTATTTTATGTGGATGATTTGCTTTTGTTTGCCAGAAACGAAACTATTAGAGCAAATATAGTAACGTTGCTTAAATCCAAATTCGAACTCACGTCTTTAGGAGAAGTAAAAAAACCTATTAGGAGTTGAATTCCTAAAAGTTGATGGCAAGACAGTAATTCATCAACAGTCTTACATTTCTAAACTCGCAAAGAGGTATGATGTCGATGAAACGTGTAAGGTACGTGTACCAGTACCGGCTGGTACTTGTGTTCAAAAGAAGCGAGACGAAAATGAGACAAGTGTAAATTTCCCATACAGGTCACTTGTAGGAAGTTTGTTGTATGTAGCTTCTAGAACAAGGCCTGATATTCTGTTGAGTGTTATAATATTATCCCAATATAACAATGCCTTTACGCCCATTCATATTCGCTTGTTGTTAAACGTATTGCGATACTTAGTCAGTACGAAACATTATGCTATCGATCTTTCAAGTGTCACAGGATCTGAATTGTATGCATATGTGGATGCATCTTGGGCATCCGATAGAGACGACCGGCGTAGTTTCGGTGGGCACATTGTATTCTTGGGTAGTGTACCTATTTTGTGGGGCTGTAAGAAGCAGAGTATGGTGTGCCTCAGTACAATGGAGGCAGAATTCATTGCAATGATTCCGGCAGTAAAAGAATTGCACTGGCTACACGGTGCATTGTCAAATTCAGTATTAGCACCATTGGCTACAACACCAAAATTGTACTGTGACTCACAATCTGCCATCCACTTTACTAAGAATGAGTTAGAAAACTTGAGGTCAAAGCACATTGACATTAAATATATGTTTTTGAGGGATTGGTTACGAAAGCAATATCTGTTTGTATAAAGTACCGTCTGAACTAAATGTTGCAGACATGCTGACGAAATGGCTGAACCCAGGACGGCTGAATAGGCTATGTTCAGCGGTGTTCTATAATTGTGACACATAAGTAACGTTATAAATTCTGTAGCATTGTTTTTGCATGAGAAGAATGGGAGGGTGTGTTGGTTGTACGCATAGCCTAGCTATAGTTGGTTCTTCCCAGCAAAGAATTTATTTGTATTATTCATATCGTTGGTTAAAATATCATTTGAGACTAAAATGTACTGTACTGTCTCCCAGTTCAGGAAAGAGCGATGGAGAAGCCTGGTCGGCAATTACGCACTGTTGGCCTGGAGAATGAAACATCCGGCTTATCGAGCGCTCTAGCCTGGTGGGGACTAACTTCCGGTTTAGGTTGGAGCGAACGCTCACTCGCGTTCTGGGGTCGATGCAGGCAGCATGGGCTGCAAGTTGCAGTCATGTTTGTTTTAAGCCATGTGGTGAAGTGTTTGTAACTTTGCAATGTCGCTGTTAAATAAACAGTTGAACTTTAAGTATTCTTCTGGAACTTCTTTTGCACGGTAACAGTAATTTTGTAGGACTAGGAATTCGCTGGTGTAACGCGGACAATTTTCCTACAAACACGATCTCGCCTCCACCAGTTACAGCACTCGTCGTCCATCCATCCAATAGGCTGAAGGCACGCTTTTTCCAGCAACGAGGCTACCCGTGTAACACGTGTATCACCAGTCAATCCACCCACTTCGTCGATCTCTTCTGAGCTGTTCCCTGTTCCGGTCGTTCTTTCAAGTGAAACTCCCGACAATTCCCCTCTTCACTTCATGACATCACTACACACGGTTCCACTTGTACACATCCCATTGTGTTGCTGGTAGCAGATTTACAATTCTTGCCCGCCACCGGTTCTCTCGTATACACTTACTCAACTGCTTCCGCTGCTTTTACTTACCAAGAATATCTGCTGGCTCTTCGACAACCGCTCCTGCTTTTGTACCAGTTTGCGGAACTACTTCCCTGTTTTAGGATGTCTTCTGTCCCCCCTTCCATGCTTGGACTGTTAGCACGACGCCACGGGGTAGCCCTCAGTTCCAAACCCTGCCTCCGTGTTGTAGTTTTAATCAACAACCGACTTCTCTACTATGGCGTTAAGGGACCGGGCCTTTACCACGTTAGCACCCTTCTCCTAATTCGTTGACTGCGATCACCAAACTTTACAATGCTCCTATCTTTGATTCTCCTCGCCTTCATTTTTATCGAGCATCGGCCGCGACCTGCTGCAGGTACCGATCCCTCGGCATTCTTCGGTTTCCGCAACCTTGCTCCTTCCAGAAGCCTTTACTTCAAATAATTAAAACCCCTTCTTCAAGCAACCACGGTATTCAAGACAGAAGACGAAGATTGATGACGAAGATAGCACCCATACGGTACTTTGTCTACCCGAAGTCATGAGTTTTTGACATTCCTATTCATGTACTAAACTCGTTCCCTCAGGCCCGGAACGTGACCGTCCTAGCAGTTCGCCCTACGAGTTTCCGAAGTTTACTTCGCTCTCGGTTACCGGTCCCTATATCCACCGGGTGCCGTGTTCCCCTGCAGCTGACCTTCGTTACAATTATCTTGCCTGCTCGGACGGTCGGTTCACTGGATCTTCATCCAGGAGTGGCCAGCTCGGGTACTCGTCAACTTTGGTCCCGCCACCGTTTTTGACGAGGTCTGCTAACAGTATCGGCAACTAAAAACTATAACTTACCGGGGATACCTGGTTGAAGTTTGTTTTTATTGCCATTACCATTACCCGCCCAGCCTCCCCTGACACCGAGGTTGTTTGAGAGGAAGAAAGATGGTGAATGCTCCGGATCAAGTGTTTATATACCAAGGCGTGGGAAGGCAAAAAAGCCAAGTTTTCATCACTAGAGATTAAGCCTCCAAAAGGAGCGGAATTTCTAACAATATAAGACTGGTCATGTATAATAATAATAATAATAATAATAATAATAATAATAACAACAATTTGTCACGATACCAACAGGTCTGGCAAGGACCCTAAGATCGCTAACAGCCAGCCTCAATTAAAAACTGAAGACAATCATTTATAACGAAAGAGATAGGCCGGCAACGGAAGGTGAAGGGATTAGGTATTGGGACACGAATGCCTTACCACCAAGGTTAGACCTGCCAGGGACTCTAAGGCCCCCGATGGCATCGCCAAACGTGTTGGGCACGGGAGGTGTAGGATCGGCCCAAGTAAAAAATAAAATGCAGATGAACAAATGAGACGGTTAAAAAGCATCGTTATGGTTATGATAAGTACTAAAAACAAAAGCATCCCCAAAATTGGAATTGTCACCACCTAAAAATGAATAATTAAAAACTAAAACACTTTGTTGCAATAGCAACAGGTCAGGCAAGGACCGAGGGTCACTAACAGGCAGCCAAAGTTTAATGGGGCGGGAGCAGACATATGAAGAGCGTAATTATATGCAAGATTACATCTTCAACTCGGAGGGTACGACCGACGCATAAAAATCTCTAGATTAAACGAGCTGAGGCAGCTTCGAAACGTATGAATCATGGGCGAGGTAACAATTTCGTCTGGTAAAGAGTTCCAATTCTTAACCACACGCAACGCGAAAAAGCTACGTCTGCAATCTAAATGTGATGTTTGCACCGAAAGCTTCAGGGAATTACCTCTAGTCCGATTTGACTCCGACAGGTCAAAAAGAGGCATATCTACACCAACTACACCATGAATAATGTGGTAAGTAAGAATAAGATCAATTTTGATTCTGCGTAGTTCGAGTGGGTCAAGTTTAAGGATCTGCAGACGTCTTCCATATGACAGGTTGCACAATCCAGGCAATGCCTTGGTAAACCGTCGCTGGACTGCCTCTACAGCATCAATGTCATGAAGCAAATAAGGGGACCAAATGGGGCTAGCGTACTCCAAAATTGGTCTGACATAGACCTTGAATGCCCAAACTTTGATTTCGTGGTCTCCTGATGAAAAGCATCTGTTAACCAGAGCTATGCACGCATACACAGATGCAGTAATTTTGCGACAGTGCAGGCTGAACTTTAAGTCCATCACAAAACCAAACACCAAGATCTTTAGTTGAGCTAATTCTGAAGGAAGAGGGTTATTATCAAGAAATTGTCCCTGAATTTGAATTTCCAATATGCATAATTTGACATTTGGTTGAAGAAATTGGCAGTTGCCACTTGGCCGACCAACTGGAAACGTAGTCAATCTCAAGGGCCAACAAAGCACCATCATCAATGTCAATAACTGCCTTATCGAGATCTTAAGATCATCTGCAAACTTTGAATTACAGACAGATGATGGATTACAAGATAAAATTAAGTCATTTAAGTAGACCACAAACAACAATGGGCCCAAAACGGAGCCCTGTGGTACGCCGCTAATGAGATTCATTGATGATGAAAAGAAATCTCTGACCAATACACACTGAGATCTGTTAATAAATGCAGAAATCCATTTCAATAGCTTTCCTCCGAAGCCCATATTTTCAAGCTTAAAAAGCAGCTTGGAAAGTGTAACTGACTCAAAAGCCTTCTTAAAATCAAAGTACACAACATCAGTCGGGATTCCCACGTCCTGGGCGCTCGTCCACCGATCAAGACACATTAAAAGTTGGTGAGTTGTTGAGCGGCCAGGCATAAAGCCAAGTTGATCGTTACCAATTAAGTTATTAGATTTGATCACAGACATCATAAGGTCATGGAAGATTGACTCCATGATTTTGCACGGAATAACCGTTAGCGCAATTGGTCGATAATTGCCGGGATCCGCGGCGTCACCCTTTTTGAAGATTGGTATAACTAACGCTGTCTTCCTAAGTATTGGTAATTTACTCTCAGCAAAAGACTAATTGAACAAAGTAGCCAGTGGAAAACTAACTTCACTTCAAATTTGCTTGTAAAAGAATGTCGAGAACCCATCTGGACCCACAGAGTGACTCGTCTTGAGCTTATTGATCACATGTGAGACAGAACTGGCAGTGAAAGATATGTTGTTAATACCAGGAAAAAATGAACATGTTTGTCAGGAGGCGACTCGCTTCATCGGCTCCTGTTAATACTGAAAGAAGAAACTAATTCTGAGTCAACAGTGGGTTAACACTGGCATCGTCGAGTACCCCATTGGACACAAACAGTGCGTTCAGAATTTCTACCTTAGCACAATTGTCTGTTATGAAATTGCCACCAGATTTACGTGGAGGCAAGGTTCTTGATGTAGCATTCTTTTCCCGATAGATTCTAAACAGGGCTGAAAATGTTCCTTCAGAAAGGATTGCGGAAGCACGAGAACGGTGCCATTTATCTGCCTCAGTCGAGTATACAGTTCGGCATTCGTTGTGGCGACTCAAAAGTTCTGCCGAAGGTTGACGGTTGTATCTGTGCCAAATATTAAGCTTCTTGCATTTCAGCTTCGAAAGAATCTTTGGTAATAAAGGACTGCGATTTTGCTGAGCGACTTTTTTGTACCTCCTCTTGGAGGGTGGTGTAGAAGACATCCCAAGCACAATCAATATTGAGATTACTTGAAACCAAAAGTTTGCCAGTTTATATTAACAAGATTTTCCTTCAAGCGATTAAAATACATTTTTCACATTACCGGCTGCCTGTTGGTGCAGTGTGAAGTTTTGCAGTGCAAATTAAAAGAGACCATACAATGGTCGCTTGTGCCGAAGTGGTCAATAACTTTGGTATCAAAAATGAGGCGATCATAGTCGGTAAAAAGCAGATCCAAAATATTGTCTGCACGTGTGGGTTCTTCGACAAGTTGATGGAGGCCCAGTGAGCTGACGTTGTCAAGAAATATGCGATGAACCCGTTCGGAGGAACTATGTAGCTTCCAGTTGAAGAGAGGTTAAAGTCACCCAGTACAGTGTTTGAGTGTGACATATTCATAGCTGATGTGATGAATGAATTTAGATTAATTACATGCTGTTCCATGCGACTGTCGGGTAGGTAACAAAAAATGAAATTAATTTTAAAATCTGGAATTAGTAAGCAAATCGTCAGCCTGGTTGGTCAGGACCACATTAAGCTGTTTCCGAAAAACTACAAGTAAGCCACCTCCACGTGAGCCACGGTCCAAGCGAATTATACATCAAATGGAAAGGGACCTGTAATCATTGCATTTGTAACACTCTGATTAATCCATGTTTCAACTAAAAAAATAAGTCAAAAATTGTCAGTTGCTAAAAAGTTCCATATGATCTCCAATTTACACACCAAACTCCTTGCATTTATTAGAAGGCAGTGAGGATTATTCAATGTGGCGAGTAGAGAAGCATGCGGCTGGGATATTTGATTTAAATTTCCATTAATGGTTGGAGCCAGCTGCATGGGTAGCACAAAACTGGGGGGTTCCCCGATTACACCATGGAGTTTTCCGAGTGAACATATAGCTTTGCTAACTTTTGCTGCAACAGGACCTTGCCTCGAGAAGTAAGGTGGGTTTTGTCTCTTGCAAGGAGTGTGTGGTCATGGAGAATTTCACGGTCCAAGGAAAGGAAGTAGTAGTTGTGGTCCACACACATCTTTCTGATGAGGCAATTTGTGTGGATCACCATATGGTCAAGTTCACGGTTTTTGCCCCCTAGTCTGGGAACAGCCTAACAAGGGTGATACGGAATGCTGGACAGGCAAGCCGGATTGACGCAGTAAAGTCCAAAAGATTCGTAGCAATTCGGTTCGAAGGCATGTTTTCAATGTTGTTCGATCCCGCACAAATAGTGAACGAACCACTCCTAGCACTTGCCACAAGGAGGGCGAGGAGTTTGGCTGGTAGTTCCTCCACCCTCATTCCTGGGAAGGTTAATGTTGATGAGTTCTCGTGGCAGCTGCGTCTAAGGTTGCGTGCATGCTAGTCCCCGATGATGGTAGAACGTTCGGTCCAAGTTGATCCACACACGGAGCTTTGCTGCAGGGATCCAGCACTATTACTATCACCATCACTGTTATCCCTGTTGAGGGTCCCAGATTGGTTAAGTCGGGGAGGGATTACGTTATTGTGTGCACTGTTCTTGACATTACAAAGTCTTGATACATTAACTACTGGATCAATAATTGAGCTTGGTGTCGTTATGTTTTGGCCAGGAGCATGCTGACTGGTGTTCAAAAGGACGTCCTGACTAGCACCAGAGGGAGGTTTTGTGCGTTTTGGCAGTTTTGTACTTCTCTGGAATGTAATATTTTTTCCAGTGATGGGTTAATAGTGTGCACAGTTCTACAAGGATTACTGATATCTTTCTCGTCCTGGTCCAAATGTGCAGACAAAATTGTCAGTTTATGGTTTTCAGTCAAATGAAGTTTGACAGATAAGATAGCAGTGCAGCCCTACTTAGTCAGGTGTAATTCCTGGTTTAAATCAGGGTTCAACGGTTGTGGATGGCCATCACTCGGTCGCAAGATATCGACGCTCAGCTTGTGGGTGGAACCTGAACTTGTATCCCGTCTTGCTTCCAAACTCTTCACCAATTCCTCGTAGTAATTGTCAAGGATATTTTCAGTTAGGCAATCAAAACAAACTTCAACCAGGTTCCCCTGGTAAGTTATAGTTTTTGTGTGGTGGGAGAAAGGGTAATTCGTTCAGACTTATTTATGCTTCATTTTTTTGTTTGTTTAAATAACGGTATGCAGTTTCTGTTACAGGCACTCTATTTTTACTTGGCGGGACGAAAAAAACACCCACAAAGAAACGCTGTTCCACACATAATTTGTGGCGAGTCCCTGTGGTAATCACTACAGATCACAATGTTTATTGTTAATGTATTTACTCCTACTGTACAACAGCTTAAGGCTAACCTAAGACTGAGCTAAGGCAAAGCTGCCTTAAAGGCAAAGAATCAACCCATACTGCTGAATTACGATCTCTGTGTGGCCACCTGATGGGTGGCTCTATGCCTTTTTATTCAACCGTAATTATGCATGACGTCACATACGTCGTCATGCTACATAATACATCACAATGATAGAGGTTGCAGCAAGGCACTGAGGGCTATTAGGCGGACACCACACTCACCTCCCCTAAAAAAAAAAATATTTTTGAAAGTCTTAGTTTTTAACATTTTCAAAAATCTCAAGTTTGAATCTTTACATATAATTGGAAATTTTTCCTCTTTAACATTAAATTCAAAATTCAAAAATGTTAACAATGTACAATTATTTCAACGAATTTTCTTCGAATTTAGTTTTTTAACAAGTTTCTTCTTGCGAAGATCAACTTTTAGCATTCAATAATTCGGCTCAAAATTTATTCTTGCGACATCGTCAATTTTTTCTTCAAAACTTTACTCCACACAGGACACTAGCCCTTACCAGCCAGACTGGACCTGTAGGAAATATATAAAAAACAAAAACAAACAACAAATCATAAATTGCCAAACAAGAACAAAATCTGTAGCAATGGATCGGCTTGCATTCTTGGTCTTCATAAATTGGTGACACAAAATCTAGCCTCACTAAGAGGACCAGAAAGTCTGGTTCCTTTTAGTGGTTTAACTGCGACAGTTTTGCTGAATAAACAGGTAGATTTTAACGTCACACAATTTAATAGATGTTATTTCTTGATTAATTTTGTTTCCCTTAATGCCCTCGTTAGCATACCTTTATTCTCCGCTACCTCTAATGGCTAAAAATACCAAGGTCGGCTAAGATATCTAAGTTGGCTTTCCACACACCGGATGAACACGCCACCAGCCGGTGAACAACACAAACGCACCGTCGAAACCCTGCACGGACTCAACCACTCACTACGGGTAGGGTAGGAAGCTTCGAGGCATAACTATCTCAGCTGGAACATAAACAGTTGTTATTAACAAGCAATCCTCACATCTCTGCCCCTTCAATCCGATTGGTCCGACACGGTAAACTCGCTCGCCGCGAACACAGCCAATGAAAATTCAACACTCGTAACTCATTAGTATTCACTGCAAGCTTCCAGACTTGACAGGGAATTTAATAATCAATTTCAACGCCTGCAAGAAAGTGAAATTAAAGAAAGCAACGGATTTAATTCAACATAACGATGCATTGTCGACTGTTCTTCACTAACGGAAAATAGTTCGAGCTAGTGGAGAGTTCGTGTCTCAACTGACGTAGGCTAAACGTGAACGGCGCAGACTAGACACAATAGGCGGATCATTCACCGGAATGTTACGGTGACGAAGTAGGTTTTTGCGACGGACGGCCATTTACAAACTTAACGGTTTTAATTTTCTTAATTAACATTAGCGTTAATTTTAATTCAATTAACTTGTTTCTAGTTTTTCCTTCACGTGATTATTTTAATAACACTTGATTAATTTAGGTTTCGGCTTAATGTTGTTAAATACAGAAATAGAATTAGGCTACGTGACTAAATCGTAATTAACCACAACCAACGCAACCGTTTAATTTTGTAAGCACAATATAAACTTCGTACTCAATATGCTGGTGCTTATTGGTATAACATTATTTCGCTTCAACATTAACATTAGTGCATTTCATAACTATGCCTGTAACCTGTTAGCAAAATTATAACCTTCGATAACCTTAACCCTTACTCACTGTTTCCTTTTGCGGGGGGTTGACCCTCCTGAATGTTATTGGTGTCGGCGGCCACTTACGGTCCGGCACTTCCTTGTTGATTGTTGCCATCTTGATGGTTTTCGTCGTCGTTTCCATCTTCCGCATGACAAGTCTGTCCTCCTGTCCGGTGTTTTTCAATTTTTGCAGGAGGTACAGATGTATGACAAGATTTAGATTAGGGGTTTGAATAATATCTCTGTAATGTGTGGTGCAGTGGCAACCCGGACCACTGCACTGTGACTGAGGTTGGCGCTAATGACCAAGTTGTCGACGCGCCATTAAGCCTCAATCCCCCCCCCCCTTAACCCTTTCAACCTCCCGTACGCAATTTGGCGGGGGGGGGGGGTTGACCAGCAAATTAGCTTATAGCAATATACACAGCATAGACTGTTTAACGGAACGAAATAGTCACAACAGACTACCTAGTATATTGTGAAAAGAGGATTAACGCTATGCCAGAAAAGAAACAACCAAAAACAATGATTGGTTTAGCTAATTTTCGGTAGTATAATATGCTTACAGAGAACATCCACTACCTTCATCAGGCAAAAAGTGTACGAGCACGCACAGAAATACGACTACATGCTAGAGTTTATGTTTGAATTTCGCCGCCGTTGGCCGTTTGGATGGTGCTGCCATCTCGTGCTGCAAACTCGTGCTGCTCATTCGTTGTTGATGTAGGAGTTAATCCTCTTTTCACAATTTCTTTAGCCAGAGTGAAATGAGCCTATCGGCTTTCAAATTACCTAGTATATTATTTATATTTTAACCTTTAACTTTCTAGTTACTTTGCCAAATTACTAAAAAAAAGTTTAACAAATGCAGCGCTTCGACGCTTCTGAATTTGTTTTGACCTGGGTCTAGACAAGGCCTTAGCAGATGTGCGCTCAATTCAACACTTTCGAGAAAACATTATTTAACTCGCGATAGCCAGTAAAAAGGCACAAGTACCTCGTCCAATGACCACTTAGGATAGTGAATTAATTGGCTTACTTTAGCGGTTAAATTATGAGATCGAAAACACAATTAGTCTCGCTATCCCCCAGTCACAACAAATTTAACAAATTGATATTCAGTATGCAATCAAAATAGATATTAGCTTGTATCATTAATCCAGTCATAGTTGCTTAACTATGTTGCTAAACGTAACGGTACCAAACTGCAAATCAGTAATTTGAGATTACTTTTTCTACAACATAGTCAGAAGGAAAAAGAATACTATTCCTTCCCCTCGAGTTAAACTCAAAGCCTAACTACAGTTCAGCTATCCACTGCAGTCCACCCGACTGCACTAAAAAAAATGCTTAGATGTACAGTTATTCAAGTTTTTTAATTCTTGAATAAAATAACGAGCAACACTAAACTTCAGGTTATATCAGATATATTACCATGATGAGTTTCAGCAAGTCAAACCGAAACTAATAAAAGTCATAAAGCAACCTTGCGCTGCTTAGCTCGGACACCTTACGGCCCAAGCCAGTCTGGCTTAACCAGAACCCCTTACGATTCTGGTGAAGTACAACATTGCATAAGCAACATAAACTGCCTCCAGAAACCCAAACGCTGATATCAACAATTTACCAACGCTATAGCTTATAACTAATGGTTCACATAAAGCTATAAGTCAAGTCACTACGTAAAATATTCCTAATTAAAGGTACATTTACACTTTTCACAATACTAGCTCACTACTAGCTTTCAACGGACGTGTTTGCAACTTAAATCTTTTAGGAAGACTTGGCCTATTAAATCTTTCAAAACTCTGTTTTAAATCTTTTAAGGTAGCCAGTACTGTAAATCTTATAATATGCTCAACATTTAGCTTCTACAGCTCTTTTAAATCTTTTAGTAAGATTGGCCTATTAAATCTTTCAAAACTCAGTTTTAAATCTTTTAAGGTAGCCAAAACTCTAAATCTTTTAATACGGAATTACTTTGCAAGTAAACCTTACAACCATACCAACATTTAAATCTTTTAAATTAGTAGTCACCTTCGTATAAATCTTTGAAACACTCACAGGATTTTAAATCTTTTAACTAGTGCTACCCTTTAAATCTTTTAAATTTAGTGGTTTTAACAAAATTT
>JAHWFP010176445.1:0-25090 GCA_023313725.1 Lithobius niger | reverse complement strand
AGCTGCATAAATATTAGGCACAATTATACTTGGGTAGGGGAGGGCAATTACGGCTAACAGACGACGATTTTTTTTATTTCCGAAAAATGTATTTTTTTTTAAATCTTTGACAGTTTATAACAAAACCAGACGAAGTCTTTAATTTGTTCTCAAAATTGGCGGTTGACATGTTTAAATGTTTTATTTATTATTAAATGCAGGCTTCGTGAACCCAGTGGATTTGTTTCCAAATGGAGCGCCGTGCACAGCTGTTACGTTGTTGCTTGCACGGGGTTGATTTATCGCACACAAAGGGAGGGTGTGCTGCTTGCGCACCGCAGCACAAA
This sequence comes from Lithobius niger, assembly GCA_023313725.1. Classification (NCBI taxonomy): domain Eukaryota; kingdom Metazoa; phylum Arthropoda; class Chilopoda; order Lithobiomorpha; family Lithobiidae; genus Lithobius; species Lithobius niger. Next base: position 24,764 of record JAHWFP010176445.1, on the reverse strand, counting down.
GACAGAATGCATGCACGAAGAATGAAGACTGAAGAATGAAAAAAAAAACACGTTACTTTTAATTGTATTACTTTTAATTGTAGTGGAAATGGCGGCAGATGTACACGAACTATTACAGGAATGTGCAGAAAATGGACTAATTTCACAGCTAGACATTATGTCTGGGGTTGTGCCCAAAGGAGTGTTTGTGGCAATATGTGAAGAAGCAGATAAACGAGGTATAGCATCTCTGAGCGTCAGCAATTTGGAGTTGAAGAGGAGAATGGCATCGATGACGACGCCAATATGGTGACGGCAGCCAACAATGGTGGTGAGAAGAGAAACGTAAGTGCCACTTATAGCAATGCAATTAGCGGTCACAACAATATATCTAAAGACAAGCAGTCAGCTGCATCCAATGTGAAGAATATGTTTAGCGTATCCCGTGGATATGCACACCAATCTAAAGAGAAAGCAAGTAATGTACGGGAAGTATTATACCTCAAAAAGGTCTATGAAAGAAGTTTATGCAACGTCACGATGGTGAGATCAGTAGTGTTTCTATGTAGCCGCATGGGAGGGTATATGTCAATTCAGATGTTTAATGCTGCGGCATCCATCGTAGGTGCGCAAGAGGCAGAGGCAGCTTGTAGCCTGTGGACGGGCAACACCTATCAAATCGTACTTCAGAGTGCAGCTACAAAGAATAAACTCCATTCATGACTTCTACAACAAGAGTCTTACAGCAAAAAAATGTATTGGTTACCGTATGAGGTGACGGCAGCAGATGCGAGTGTGGCGGTTTGGGGTATTGCTCGAACATAGTTTGGAAAAGTTAAGTTTATGAGGAAGAGATATATGTGAGTCAGGTGTGCACATTACCAAGTTCAGGTTGCATGATCAATCAACACTGGATGACGTAGCAGATATCATTCATGTAAAGAACATTCCTGCATTGGTCGCAGTTTCAGACCATGAACAGCGCTGCCTACGTTGTGGCTTGAGTGGGCATTTCTACTGCGCATGTGTGAGCGTGGCGTGTGCAGTGTGTGGGTGTTATCGTGCCATGCACAACCTGTGCCCGCACCTTTGTGCAATAGCTGTGGCAAATGCGCAGAGAGAAAGTCAAGTTCGCAGTTCACCCTGAATCTAACCTAACTCCTAACTCAGAACCATCAGTCAAGCAGTCGTTTATCTCTCTTTAGCTGTCAACGCGCCATTAAGCCTCATTCCTCCCCCCCTTTGGGAAAAGACATTGTTTTTTTTTTTAGAGACATTGTTATTTTGAGCATTGTTAAAGCATTGATTAATCCTCTTATGTTTTCTCAACTAGCACAGTTCTGTGTTGCGTCATGCGTATTACATGGCTCCACCTGCACTAGTCCCATCTGACGGCCTGACTAACACACTTCTAATTCGTCACTGGGTAATGTGTCATTACGCCACGACACAGAACCGTCTCACGTCATGTAAGCAAGCACCTGCTGCAGATTTATATTAATCTCACTTTTATAAATTCAATGAATCAACTTTTGCTAACAGGGTATAATTGCGTGTTACACAGGACACGTCTAAACTTTAAAGGGGCACTATCACAGATTGAAATGCGAACGAAAATACCGTGGCGCCATCTAGCGGCAATGATATTGTTAAACCTTTATAGCTTGCTCCCAGGTGCACGAGGACGAACCAAATTTTCCCTCAATCATTACGGATGTCGTGGCTGGTTTGTTTTATTAAAAGAAATGCCGTTATGCATTTCTTCGCTTGGTGTAAGCAAGTGCTAGATGGTACTACATAGCGCTAGATGTTGTAGATTTCGTCCGCTTTCAATCGGTGATAGTTCCAATTTAAGAGCTCCGAGCCAGATGAACGTATTTATGCCCCATATGCGTATTATCAAGAATTTATGGGGTTGGCAAGGAGAATTTGTGACCCTAACTCCTCTACTGAAACGTCTTAAATTCGTTCCTATTAGTTCCGTGTAAGTTTATAGAGGGCGCCATGAGTTTTATGTGGGAGTTTCTCAGTTTTCAGCCTAAAATTTAAACTAAATCAACCAAAACTAGCTTGTATTTAATTATTATTTAGTTATCTTAGTTGTAATTTAGTTTACTATAGATTTGGGCTGAAAAAATGAGCAAAAATTACCAGATGGAACGCGTGGCGCCCTCTGAAAACTCGGATGGAACTAACAGGAAAGATGGCTGACGGTGGGTAGACGAAAACAAACAGTGAACAATTTTGTTTGAAGGTTTTTAATCTACATTAAACCAGACATCCTTTTGCACATCCTGCCTCGTTATTAATCACTCACTCGGTTACACCCTGTCAAACTCCACTGATCAATTTCGGTGAGGCCTACAGGTTTCCGGATGCGAAGCCACTTTTCCTAGTGATTAGTGCAATAAAAGAGAGGTAATGGTCTAAGTATTACTAACTCATTAGCGTGATTAATTACTTCCCAATATTAATTTGTTTAGACGAGTTAAGGATGTAACTTCCTTGACCAAATGTAAACACAGTAGCCGAGGTCAATTAGCTGGGAAAGGGGTGGTGTAGACGTGACAAATTTGCCGAGTCTTCGACGTCAGCCAGGGGTCTAAGGAAGCTGCACTAGTAGCGGTTTGTAATAAAAATTGACGGATTAGGTAGTTAAGGTCTGCCCTTGCTACTAAAGCAACAATGTTTCAAAAAACTGAAAGAACCTATAAAAAAAAAAGTACTGCGTATTAGAAATTGTGAAATTAAAAGAGTTAACTGCCCATGTCGATCAATATTTTGAAAAAAATCCCGTGAAAAAATTAACAACGAACATCATGCTACAGCAAACTGTGTGGGTTGGGGAGATACGAAGTTTAAGAAATATTACTACATGCCTAACAGTTGAAAAATATTGAAAAGCACAACGTAAAACTAAATATCATACAAAAACCTCATAAGGGAAATGGAACCCATCAAGTTTTCGCGATAGAAAGTAGTGATATCAGAGCCAAAATGGCTGCCACCAACTGCACATCATTATTTTATAGGTAATGCAAACAGTAAAATAAAAGTGCCACCTCACTGGCAAAGCCCCACAAAGACATAAAATGTTTGTGCTTTTTATATCATTGTGCGGCTTAGCCAGTCACGTGGCACTTTTATCTTACTGGCTGCCACCAAGTTTGTTTTCCGAACCGTAATCACTCAAGCTTAAAGTGGCACTATCACCGATTGAAATGCGAACGAAAATACTATGGCGCCATCTAGCGGCCGTGATATTGTTAACCTTTGTAGCTTGCTTCCAGGTGCACGAAAACGAACCAAATTTTCACTCAGTAATTAAGGATGTCGTGGCTTGTTTGTTTCGTTAAAGGAAATGCCGTTATGCATTCCTTCGCTTGATGCAAGCTAGAGCTAGATGTTGTCAGATTTTGTCTGCTTTCAATCGGTGATAGTGCCACTTTAAGGGGACGTTCAAGTATTACGTCATGAGGAAGGGGGGGGGTCGCCCGCTGGTGACGATCAATGACGAGGGTGGGAGAGGGTGGCCAGTTGATGACGTAAGCACGTTATCCCAGTAAAAGGGTGGAAAACTGCAAAAAAAATAAGTCCTCAGAAAAACACAGGGAAATGAAAATACCCCCTCTTGGGGGGGAGCAAGTTAGAAATGACGTAATACTGGAGTGGGGTTGAGCAATTGATGACGAGGGGGGGGGGGGCGTGAAATTGGCCAATTTTTTTGATGACGTAATACTTGAACGACCCCTAACCGACAATCACGGAGGTGTCAGTTAAGTGAGTGATCAGGGTTGGGACGAAAAACTTGGTTGGAGCCATTTTGGCTCTGGTATCACTACTTTCTATGGCGAAAACTTGATGGATTCCTTTACCCTTACGGGGTTTTTGTTTGACATCACCCCTTTTGGTTTTATGGTGTTTATTTAGTGTAAGTATTGATTGCGAGCTCCTTATGAAAATATAATTGTAAATCGTTTCTTAAAGAGCTAAAAGAAAATCGTCACTTCGGTGTAATTAATGATCGCTGATTAATTAATTATATTTCCAATAAAGTGCCCGTTGCGGTACATTTGATTGTAGAACAGAAAAAAAGTGAGCTCGTAAATTACTTTAGATTAGGCCTATTAAGATTATTTTTTTCTGTGTTTTTTTAAGCGACAGTTTGCCTTTTCTAGTTAACTTCACAGGTATTACAGACTAGCTAATAAGCTACATTCAACTCACAGTCAAAGTACAAGTCCTCTTGTAACACGCTATACACGTATAGCAGGACGCACTCGCAGCTAGCGTTGCGCGGTGCACCTTACAGTTACATGCTCTGCAGGTGCGCCCTCCCAATAACGCCTGAACCCGGTAGTGAGAGGGCGCCAGCAGCCAGGCGGCAGGACGGCTCCTACTGAGAATCAGTTGGAACCGCTCTACACCTTGTTAGCCAATCACGTAACGTAATACCTCAGGCCACTTATATTGTTCCTCCTCAGTATAAAAGCTGAGGGCTGAACGACCGAAGGGGCCAGTTGGAGTCTGGATGAGCAACCTGCAAGTAGTCTCTCTGGAGCTAAACGTAGGGCCGGTTCAAGGGAAAAACTTTATGCCGATGCCTATTATGTGATGCTATGTGTACAGTCCCCTAGCTGTGCAGTAAGGAGTGAATAAGAATTGAGCTTGCCTTGAAACTTATCGTCCAGTCCCTTAGCACCTCACACTCTGCCTCCCTTTTTTTTCTTCTATATTTTTTAGCATGAGGACTGAAGTTCGGTTGTTTTCATGCCTGTTTTTTTTTCCCGAGAGGCAGATGTTCCATGCATCGTACGAGTGCAGCAACATACGGAATAAGGATACGTGACGAACTCGTTCAGAAACAAGCGGCTGCAGCGACTACCTAGTCACAACCAGTTTTCTGTACACTCCTGCTATACCGTTGAGGTGCACACCTCTATCACGCATTGCAACAGCGGTCTCTATAATCTTTATCTAGCGGTCTGTAAAATCTAAAAGTATTAACCATCACAACTGTCCGGTCTAAAAGGTATAGTTTTAGATTTTAGGCAAGGAAAGCAATGAAGCAAGCCGTCTGCATTAAAGACTGTCCTTGTGAGGATACACAATACACTAGTCTGATTAAGAAAGAAAAGACAACTGCCCCGACTGGGACTCGAACCTAGGACATCCCGTTTACTAACCGGACGCTCAAACCACTGCGCTACCGGGGCAGGTACTGGCTACAGGCTCCAGCCGAGCTAAGTAGCTGTTCAATCTTTCTCAGTGGTGACGTAGAGATCACAAACACACATACAAGGAGGGAAAGCAACAATGCTTCTTGGCCACTACACTAACAATAATGCGAGTAGTAAAAAAAAGAAAGAAATCACAAGCTAAGGGTAAATGAAGCAGCAGTCTGCATTAAAGATTGTCCTTGTGAGGATACACAATATACTAGTCCGATACGCTATTTTTAGTGTGGAGGCCAAGAAGCAATGTTGCTTTCCCTCCTTGTACGTATGTTTGTGATCTCTAGGTCACCACTGAGAAAGATTGAACAGCTACGTAGCTCAGCTGGAGCCTGTAGCCAGTACCTGCCCCGGAGCGCAGTAGTTAGAGCACCCGGCTAGTAAACGGGATATCCTGGGTTCGAGTCCCAGTCGGGGCAGTTGTCTTTTCTTTCTTTCTCAGACTAGTGTATTGCGTATCCTCACAAGGACAGTCTTTAATGCAAACGGCTTGCTTCATTTACCCTTTACCTTGTGATTTCTTTCTTTTTTTAGTAATTGTCAGTTTTTAGGACTAATTTTTACGTGCCGTTTTAATTTCGTAAGCAGCTAAGCCTATTGATTTACACAACACGGTGGCACGACGTGATTGTAAATCTAATTTTTAGCTTTTAGGCCTAATTTCTTTTACCATTCGTTTTTATTTCTTAAGTAACAGCTAACGGAGAATTGGGTTCGGGAGTAGGTCCTATTAATTCACGCGACACGGTGTCGAGTGTTTTTTGAAGCTAATGTGTGTCGTTAACGAAATCCATTTGTTTATCACGGTTTCGTGTCTTCCTGTGGTGGTCAAATGCGACGATCAAATGTTATTATTTCCTTAAAAGAATACTAAACCCTCCAACAATGAATTTTTTTTATCGATAGTTTAGATACTGGAATTAATGTTAACAGGTATCCGACGTCAATGGGCGTCAGTGTTTAAGCCGTACGAGTTTTTAAACTACCTGATTTAAGCATACGATGCACAAGCTCTGGAAAAAATCCCGTTTGAACCACCACGCGTCGTGACGTCATTACTTTAACGGCGCCTTCCACCTGTCTGCGTGCGCCAGAAAAAAAACAGCATCGCCTGAGACTCTCGTAGTGCGGGCATTTCTGGCGTCTACACCACAACAGGTCATAGCTGGCGGGATCCCACGGTCTTCTGGCTTCTTTGGTGTTTTCTTAACGATCTCGCATCTTTTTGCCTTCCGTTCACCACTTGCAACAGGTCAAACTGATAAGGCTGCAACGAATTGACAGCAACAGCGTTGTTGGTAGCCGTGTTTGTTTACAAGCAGAGAGTGGTCGCGCGCGCTGCACGATGGGAAGGATCACAGCCACCTACAGTAAAGGCCGTATCAGCTTTGCCTTCCACAATGCTCCGCTAGAAGGCGCGACAAATACCGACGCAACAAGTTTGCCAAGTGGTGCCATCGGTTGGCAGAATTTGGAACCCTCTTCGGTTAATGTGATATTTCGCTGCTTGGTGTAGAGATGGCAGCGCCTAGCAAACTTGCACTTGTTTCTATGCCAATTAGTGATTTTACTCGCCTTTTTTGGTCTGATCTGATACGGCCTTTACTGTAGGTGGCTTTGAAAAGATGCGCTTCCCACTTCCGTTTTGGTTTTGACGTCACGCTGCTTCACGAAACCTCCATAGTCGCGAGCTCTCGTGGTGCTACGTTTGGTTGGGTGTCTTAAAAACGCGCTTATTTTAATTTATTACGACGTAAGTAAGAAGGCAAGCGACATTTTATAAGTTTTGAAGGGGTTTTTAGGGACTTAGCTATCATTAAAAAAATTGGAAAAGTGAGGGTTTAGTATTCCTTTAAGTTACGCCGACAAAGCCTATTAACTATAAAGAGGCAACGATGTTTTAATTTGCCGTGTTTTTTGAAGTACACTTGACTACCACTGAAAAGGCGACGGAGGACAAAGTCGTTACTATAGTCTTGTACAGAAAACTAAAGGGGAATTCAGAAACACTCCGATGTTCAGAACAAGATACTCTACAGTGTGGGAGTAGTGTTATGTTTTAAAAGTCAGCGGCTTCCTTACTGAGCGCCGAGTTCGTTTGGTATATGCTTTTCACATTTTCTGGCCGAGATTAAAAACGACGTTATTTGAAGCTTACTAAGGACAAACATGGCCGACAATGACAAAATCAGTTATTATATCTCTCTTCCTCTTTTTTATTGCATTATTAGTAGCGTTAAAAACGAAACGATGAGAGAAAATAGTATAGGCCTACCACGCGCCATGGCTGTTTGCTGTGACGTGCATATCACGTGACCGGGCTAGTCCAATCAGATGGCCAAACAGCCGTTGTTCTCGTTCGTCATTGGCTAACTCATGGTGACGTCACGGCAAACAGTCATTGCGCATGGTTTAAGCAATTTAACTGCTGGCAGCTATCAATATCGCACTTATCACGCACGTATATCGTGTAGATTTATCGCGTGTATGTTGATTGTAGCTTTGCGGGAATGGCTCATGCGGACACTGTACCCCTATATTAGCTGTGTAACCTTAGCGAACTAACCTGCCAAGCCGCTGACTTAAAAAAACTATGGAAACGTTCTCAGCGGCAAGCAGCTTGAATGATAAAAAAAAAAAAACGGGACGGCGTTCCCTGCTTCCAAGCGGCTGACTTTTAAAACTTCCCAATGGGCGATAACGTGGATGACAGACGAAAAATTGGGTCTTCTGCTTCAGGGCAAAGGTCGAAACTAGGTACAGTATTGGTTAGTGAATTCTGAACACTTCTTTGCCACACAAGCATGGATGCAGTGCTTTTCCCTCGACGAAAACTCCATTGTTACGGTTTAGAATTGTTACCTGAGTAACTTGGGGCTTCGTTGGGCGGATGACCGGAAGCGGTTAGGCTCGCTAAAAACCTTTGAACTCCTCGACTTGCCTCATTAGAAGTATCTTCAGCTTAGAAACCTGCTCAACAATGCAACGTTGTTGTATTTCAACAAAGGAAATATGTTTGCACAAACATTGGCATCTGCCAGCAACGATTAATGCATATAGGCTATATGCTGAATTCAGTTTAAAGTGTTGAAAATTCCAGGTCCAATACTCCAATATTCCAGGTTCAAGCTCTTTTTAATGTTGTGTACAATTTTTAACTGGTTTTCCAGACATTGTGACCAAGAGAACTACAATTGTTCTCGAAATTTAGTTTCAAAGTACATTTCATGAAGTTGTGGGATCGTTACTGTTATCCAGGAAGAGACATTGAAGTATTGCCATGAGTTTATGAAGTTCCTACGGAACTTTTTATGTATACTCATGGTATTTTCCATCATTTCCACAAATGAACTACGTTTGTAAATTTACTTCTACTTGTCAAAACTAAGCCGGTTCACCTACACGAGCTTCAGCCGATATGAGACAGCCTTATGAAAGCAAGCTGAAAAGCTTAAGGCTCCAACAAATTTACATGAAAAAGAAACCACTGGGTTCGGTTTCGGGCCCAATTAAAAGCGAACTTTAGTAGAGGGCAGTTCGCTTCTAATTCTGGGTTTTGCCAATTTAAAGCGTTCTACTTGAAATCATTCTACAGCGTGTTCGGACCGTCGTTGGTTGGTCGCTAATCTGTCGTGCAGTCAGGTGACAGTTAGTGGTGTAATTTGTTGCTGTTGGTTGTTGCCTGTGCCATACGCGTATCGTCACGGCAGGAACCACTAATTAGGGCGGTAGTACTTGCGTGCTGTGGCTATGGGAAAACCACACTGGCTGTTTTTAATTCGACGTGTCACTCATAGTATTAATGCGGTTGTGCCCAAAAAACGGATGAAGCCAAATCGGTTCAGCGACATCTCAAAAACCAGACACATTTGATCAATTCTGATCCGACGAAATTCAAGTATGGGAGTGGGTGACTTGCAGTGTGTCAGTACACAAGGTATCATGCTCTATAGAATTTAGTTACGTTTTTAGTGTGCTAACCTCTAACGAGGTCCATGAGCGAAAAACCGTCGTTCGATAGTACACGATCAGTGGATGACGTCAGCCCTACATCAGCGTAAAGATGTGCGCTCAAACGAAAAATTGCCGCTGACAAATACGTGTAACTGCTCATTTCGGAAAGGAATCTCTTCAATATTGCAGTCGGTTAGAGGCTATAGGTACACATCGAGGTGGCTACTCTCTTATCGCGAAGAACAATACAAACTGAGTCGTCACTTACCTTTGCAGTGATCTGGATGGTACACCGAATTTTTATGCTTGAAACTGGACGGTATAATGAATGCGATACGCGCATAGACTTTTGCTGTTAATTACTGCGCCATCCTCGCTGCTTTTCGGGTGCGATATATTACAGTATTTTATTACGCGTATATGTGGTGTTGTTTCCTACTGAACGAGTGAGCAAAGCAAATGATGTCCTGTTTTCACAGTGGCGGACTGGCCAGGGAGGGAAGGACGGGATATTCCTAATGGCCTCCGACTTTCAGATTTCTTTTTAATCCGTAACAGGAAGACTCACGTAAGTTTTATTGGCTCGATATTAGTTTTACCCACAGATTTAAAATTATAAAGAATAATAATAAAGATAATTATAAAACGCTAGTAAAACAAGTACTTTGTATTGAGCAGCCTAGTAAAAATTGGCAACATGAAATTTCAATGTTATATTAATGTGGACTTTGTCACAATTTTCGTGTGAATATTTTAACTTTTGTTAAAACCCCTAAAATGTGTAAATAAATTTAAAGTAGTCAACCTCACATACTCTCAGTGCAATATGATTTCTCCTACCCCCCCCCCAATTACCTGCTGAATTTACTGAAAATATGGTGTTCGAAGATTTTAAAACTGTAAAAATCTGATGAACAAGAACTACGGGAAACTGTAAAACAACGAAGCTTTCTGGTTTTTTTTTGTCAGAAAACCAATATCAGCGTTCGATGAAAACTTATCTGGTCAGTGACTGCATCGTCGCACACAAGATTCTGGTTCATTTGCCGTATCGTAGTAGCAAAAGTTACGAGACAATTTTTTTCATGTAATGTGCAGTATAGTAGATATTGTTCAGTACACCACGCATTCAGATTTTTTTTTAGTGTCCTGTTGGTATGTCTGCCGTTCCAACTTTTATTTATTTATTTATTTTTTCCTGTCACTGATCCTGCATGCACATGTTCAATTTGGTTTGGTCTAAATTGTGTTTCGTAACTTATTTTGTTTACATTGATTTATATACTTGACACTCTATGAACTTATATGCCTGTATGTATTTTCCTTTTTTTTTCTTTACGTAACTCCTTTCATTCTTTGAACTGCAACCGTAAATCCTATAATGCCATTTGGGCGCTTGGATTTTACTCATTAAAGTTAAAGTTAAAGTTAACTGCATACATCCATTACACATTTTTTTTTATTCTGCCATACGACACGTCGAATTACTACTGCAGTTACTTTACATAAGACACATCAAGGAGAAAATGTAAGTTGTTTAACGAGAAAAATGGTTATAGTTAGATGTAAAGAAAGAGTTGGGCAGACGAATTAGCGCCGGTAAGTTTGTATTCTGTGTAATAAAGAGCATAACTTCATCCCATGCAAGAGTTTTTGAAGCTTTGAAAATTGGCCAGTGTATTTGATCTGAACTAAATTACTGCTGTGCTACAGTTCAAGATTGTCCATTCTTGAAAGTAAAGAAAACAAATTAGTGCCAGTAAATTAGTTGCAGGAAAAACAAGAAACTCGCATAAAATGGTTCAAATTGGGTACGATACCCTATGCATATATACATACCTTAATGTCTATAACTGATCGTGACCATTAGGCATACACAAACAAAATAAATGTTGGGCAATGTCAAAGCTATCGCTAGTTGGCAACATAGCAACATATGAGCGTTTAAAAGCCTCTCCAGACAGAAGAAAATTTCGTGCGAAGCTATGCGTAACTACGTGCGTACAAGGTCAACATTGCAGCAATCGTGTGGTTGGTGTTGCGTTAAGGACGAATATTGAAGTCTTTTTTACACCATACTACGTCGGCGTGCAGCCGCGAGCAGCCAGTCTGGTTAGGGCTTTAGGTTACATATACGTCCACGCACGCACGCCCATTCATTTTTATTTATTCGATGTAATTTTTACCCCATACAGTTTGGCAACCAAATTCGTTAACTATGATTATCCCTTTCATCAATGTGGACTGAATCCTTACCTTCAAAGGTTTGCATTGCCGAGTTATTAATACGCATTGTCATTTTTGTGTTTTGAATTTAGCGTGGGTATTTTGTGATTTTCACACTTGTTATTTAAGGCTGTGCTTCCATGGAGATGTCAGCGAACGGTACGTGTGAAATTTAGCCACGCGTAAAAATTACGACACGAACTTTCCTCGAATGGCGTTTCTAATAACTGCCCGCGAATACTTTCACCATTATTACGGTTGCCAACCAGAAGATAGATAAGCGATGCGGATGGTTGCTATGAGACGTGATTATACCTGCTGGTGACGAATACTGCTTTATTTCTGGCGACCTAATGAGGACCGAATGTACAAAGGAAGCGTCGGCCGATTTTGGCGTATTCATCGTACCCAAAAATGCAATCACTACGGTTACAACCCTGAGCTCTTGCTTGACAGTCGGCGTTATAATTATGCCATAAAGTTCAAAATTACGAGGACATTTTCAAAAACAAGCGCTTCCACATATATATATATGAAGAAATAAGCCGCAATAGCGCTAATAAACACACATCTGGTTATTAAACTTTCATCATGTCAACCAAAATATACAAAAAAGCGTTAGTGCTGTATTTTTTACTTTTTGTGCATTTTGGTTGACATGATGAAGTTTTAAAAACAAGATGTTAGTTTTCATTAGCGCTATTGTGGCTTATTTCTTCATATGTAAAGTTTAAATGCGTTTCGTGAAGCACTTGATTGATTAAAAATGCAGGAAATCTTCTTGGGCGGGGATGGGGAGGGGGGAAGGATGATATAGGAAAGCAAATTAATTGTTGACTTAACCGTTTGTATGCCGTCTAGGGGTGAATATAAATTAACGAAGTTCAAAACCGAAAAGCTGGCTTTACGAGTTTCCTGGGAACCTGAGCACAGCAAGAGTTCCGCCAACGAGAAAGGGATTATTAGGGATTTGAGGATGACGATCAAATCTGATTAGTCTGGACATACCTGACAATTTGTAATTCGAACCTTCCGTTCACGGCCTTGTTTTTCAAAGGGTTAATTTCTTTCTCTCCGTTTTTTTTTCCGTTATGTTTTTTTTTCAGACTTTATGAAGTGGGACGGAATCAGATCGCCTTCGAACCTTTAACTTTTCATTCCTGGTTAAGGAATGAACACATTCTTGCCAATTGATTCGGAGTAGTTCGTCTTACGACGGTCCAAGAATTTCACTTCTACTGGTGCCCCCGTCTGTCCCTATTAATCATTACTCTCACATGTCATCGTGGCTGAGTGGTGAGAGAGCTCAGTCTGGTTGCTGGAGGTTTGCGGATCTGGTCGAACCCCTGGAAAGGGGACCTTGGGCCAGGGTAGCGTGAAAGGCTATACCATGCTCCTTCAGCGGCTATGGGAACTATTCTGGCCAATTCTGGCCAATCTTTCGGCCTCAACGAAGATCGGAGGTTTCCCGGTTTAAATCCCCGGGTTGGCTCCTCCCTTTACCAGATATTTCTTCGCTCAAAAAGTCTGGTAATGTTCAAAATTGAGCCGGTTCAGCCATACAAGCATTAAATTGCTTCGGCTGACTTAAGCTCAAAGAAATTAATTAAAACAAAAAATCATTAGACAGGTATTAGACCTACAGAATTTAATTCCATTATCAATAAAATCACCGCCAGAGACCAAAGGCTGAAGCTGGAATTAGTAGTCTAATTTTATTGACGCAAAAAGTACATAGGAAATCTGGATGTAGGGCCCCACAAAACAAAACAAAAATAAAACAAAAATTCGTAAAGTCAGTGAAACATAAAAAAAAAAATGCTGAGTCGTGGTAGTAGCAAAATATTTAAGCCATTCCTAGTTCCTGCTGTTCACTTCCGGTTGTGCTTATACCACGACTTATGCAGTTTTTTCTTACTTCACTGAATTAAGAATATTTTTAAGAAGCTTGCATCCGGCTCTTTCACTTTAGTGTTATTTGCATTACTTTTTTAATTAAAGGCAGAATTCCAAATTCATTCTACCATCACTTTCGATAGGAAAATAAAAAAATAGAGAGTTTTGTCTTTCGTCTGTAAGGTAATTTTGCTGTAGAAGAAAATTAGAAATTGGCTTGTGACTCATTAATTTAGCTCATAGTCTGAAATCGGCACTTCTCTTTACCTAAAAATTAACACGCATTATGTTTGAATAAAGAATGCAATATACAGGGGTGCTCATCAGTCTTGATCATGCTCTAACTGGGAGACTTAATTTCTCTAAACTCAGGGCGTCTCTTATTGATTTACACTGGGATAAACTGGTTTTTAAGGCCCACTCGGGAATCGATGCTGCGTTAATTTGCTTCAAGGGATCCTGGGAAACATATTATTCAATGTAGACTAACCTCTAGGGTTAAACCAGTAAGTAAAGGTTTTATTTGCCCTAATTATATTTCCAAGATGCAGTACCGCTAAATGATTCTTTAGAGATGCTACAAATGGGACTATAGTCCAGCTTCACTTCTTAAATACAGCTCCCAGAGAAAGCTATACGCTAGTACTGCGGAAGAGTGGCATAGCGAAAGGGCAGCTAAAGCGATCCGCGCGGGAAATCCTTCAGCATTATTCAAATAGTACCGTGATAAAACCAGAACACGACTCTCTCTGCTGCCTTTTAAAGTTGGCAACGCATTCATTACAGATAACCTAACAAAGGCAGAAACGCTTGTGAGGGTTTTTGCATCAAATGTTTTTTTTGGATGACGGTAGAGGTAATAATCCCTCTACCCAGCATCTTGACTGCAGTTTAAGGTTTGCTTGGAGATTCTTTTCACGCCAGGGAATGTTCTTCAATAGAGTGCTCCAAAAAAAACTTTTAAAAAAAAAAAACGTTTCTCCCTGGCCATTTTCCCATTTCACTTGTCAATGTGAGTTGCCACAAAAAATTTCAGGTTAATTGAAGCATTCTCAGCCTTGCCACCAGGTTTTGAGTGTTAATACAGCTAAACTCCATATACAACGTAGTACACGTATATAATATAACATATATATGAAGGTATATGAGCTTTTTTAAAGCTATTGTAAGTTATTGATTTAAGCCTTTTCCTTTTTTTTCAGTCTAGTTTTTGACTGCTAAATAGTATCACCAGTTCACCACATCACTGGCAAATGATGGCAAAAATAGCAGAAACCGCTGTCTTACGTCATGAAACTGAAGTGTGGCTACTTAGGAACATGATTGAAGAACTCCCTATACTTTTCGAATACCAACCCAAGGAGATGTGCTGAGATATTTTTTTTTACCTGAAAGATGACCCAATGAAGCATGACAAATTTCGTAATTTTAATGGCCCAGTAGCAGAGAAAGTTCTTGTGGATGTGCAAAAACAATAGGAAAAGGCTGAGATTGAAACATGGTACAAGGATAAGGTGAAAGCAAAAGTCCTAGATCTCTATGGTCCCTGCCGTCTTGTCCAAAAAATCAAGGAGAAAGAATCAAATGAGCAGAAGGAACAATCATTCATTGAAGATACGGCTAACTATTTCTTTATTACACTTCACAATGCTCAGCGGAAGAATGAGACTGACAGGTTTTCCGTGTTTCTTCTACATTTTTTTCTGCGTATTTCGAACTGTCCCGATGCAACCTCTTCACTATTTTGTTGCTATAAATTTAATCTTCTGTGCCCATTAAGACTTTTGTTCCTTCCTTCAAGGCTTGAAGAAATCTCACACCTTCATTGTGGTTCTGTACGAAACCTGTCAGACTCAATCTTCCGCTGAGCATTTTGAAGTGCAATAAAGAAATAGTTAGCCATATCTTCAATGAATGATTGTTCCTTCTGCTCAGTTGATTCTTTCCCTTTGCTTTTTGGACAATCTGACAGGAACCATAGAGATCTAGGAGTTTTGCTTTCACCTTATCCTTGCGCCGCATTTCAATCCCAGCCTTCTCCCAGCGTGGCAAGACTGCAACATTAAGTTACGAAATTCTTCAGGTTTTTGGGGGTCATCTTTCAGGTAGAAAAATATCTCAGTACATCTCATTGGGTTGGTATTCAAAAAGTAGGGAGTTCTTCAACCTCGTTCCCAAGTAGCCACACTTAAGTTTTATGACGTAGGGCACGGGTTTCTGCTGTTTTTGCCTTAATTTGTTGGTGAAGTGGTGGACAGGTGATACTATTTAGCAGTCAGACACTAGACTGGAAAAAAAAGAAAAAGCTTAAATCAATCAATTTTATCACAGCTTTAAATATAGCTCACATACTTTCACAACATATTATATACGTGTAATATGTTGTATATGGACTTTACCTATATTAACACTCAAAACCTGGCGGCAAGGCTTAGAATGCCTCAAATGACCTGAAATTTTTTGTGGCACCTCATATTGACAAGTGAAATAGGAAAATGGCCAGGGACAAAGGTTTTTTGAAAAAAAAAGTTTTTTTTAGAGCACCCTATTCTTCAATCATTAACCTGGTTCAAGTTAAGTACTTTCTGTGTCCCTGATGGTCTATCTACCGTTCTTCTTAAACACATTCGTGTTGAGATTTGCTATCCATTTAGTACGTTGTTTACACTTTCGTTTGATCAAGGCACACTTCATGCAATTTGGAGCACTGTGTTTCTGGTCCCTGTATGCAAGAAGGACTCTCCATCCGACCCACTAAACTATAGACTCATTTCTTTGACATGTGTGGCTTGTAATGTAATGGAATCGATTGTACGTGATATACCTTTACGTTACTTGAGAAAATTCTCTGCCATCAGACTAGATCAATACGATTTTTTGCCCCACCGTTCTGCAACTCATCAGCTTTTGAACGTTCTTGATAGATGGACGTCTGCAGTCGATATCAGTCGATATATACTTCGACTTTAAAACGACCTTTGAGGCGGTTATCCATCGAAACCTACTGCAGAAAGTTCTAGACTGCAGGATTACTGGAAGGCTTTGGGATTGGCTATCGGCCTTCCTATTAAATCGCTCTCAGCAGGTTATTATTGAAAGGACATTGTCCTCCATGACACCTATTCCCTGTGGTGTACTGCAAGGATCTGTGCTCAGTCCACTACTATTTGTGATTTATATTAATGACTTAATCTTAAACGGTGATCATACCTTCGATGTTAAGTTTGCAAATAATCTTAAATTGGCTGTAAAAGTTTTTCTTCGAACTGTTCCCCAGCTCTAGTAGAGGAGATTAATGCAGTGACAGCGTGATCTGACCTTTGGCAATTGCCACTTTCGATCCAGAATTGTCTTTTTTTCCGTGTTGGTAATGATCACATATGTCATCTCTACAGTTTAGATAGCGTGATCTTGCAACCTATCGACGAAGTAAAAGATCTGGGGATGTGATTCACTTCAAATTTAGAGACCTCTTTACACTATCAAACGGTCAGCGCTCAGGCGTTTCGACGGTTAGTAGTGGTGAACAAATGCTTAACTTCTGGTGATTCTCAAACTAAAGCATGAGCATTTAAGATGTTTGTTAGACCACTGCTGGAATATGCAACTCCAATGTGGTCTTTTAACCTTGCTAAAGATATTGTTCTGTTGGAGGCAGTCCAGAGGAAGTTTACTAAGGGACTTCCTGGATAGAGACACGTCCACCACTTGGAACACCTGACTCGGTCTGGACTTGAGCCTCTTGAACTTAGAAGACTTGGTTTTGATCTCATCCTTAATTACACGATTCTTCGAGGACTTATCTGGGTGGACTTACCACTTTTTGATCCAGCACCTACTACATACCATACCTGTAGTCACCCTTGGAAGTTGGGCGTTCTTGGTTCATTTTGGACTGCCGGAAAATGATTTTGTCTATTCGTGTGGTCCTATGCCCTAAGTTCCGAGACGGTATGCATGAACACTAAATCAGGCTTTCGATGCATGCTGATGACTCAGGAACTTCACAAATGTCTTAAGAGAAATCTTAGGTCTTTGGTGGCTTTATCAAGTTAGTTTTCTTTTGTTTTTCTTGTTGTCTCTTGTTTTCTCTTCTCTTACCAGCCAGCATTTTGCCAGCTTTCTTAGACGTAAATTAGGTCCGGTGTCAGTGGCTCACACCCCTAGCGATAAATCTTCCACATAAATGTGGTAAACTATTTAATTATTATTATCATGAATATCAAGCGAGTTCGTTTTTGTTTTCTAATAGAGTGAGACTTGGATTGGGATGTAGCAGCAGTGCTTTCCATTCTATCGCATCCCTACTTTCTTTTAAAGCTGCTGCTATCCACCGAATCACCATGATGGCTATTTCGCACACTCTCGTGTTCGATTACTTTTCTGGCATAGTTAGGCAACACATTCAGAATTCAATGACAACTTTTGAAATTTTATTTTTATCGGTGATGCAAATTCAACTTCCACGCAAAAATTAAGCCATTTATCCCCCCCAAAAAGTAATCAAACAATATACTCGATTTAATGAGATTTCATCTTTTGATCTTTCTCTGTAATGAAGAAATATAAGCACGATGAACAATGTCTTGTATCCATGGTGACGAGATGGCGGGATTGATTGCAAAGGGAGCTGGAGGCGAAGGTTCACTGCTCATCTCTGAAAAAAATTATCTTTGATAATTCTGAAATAAAAAAACCCAGATCTCTCAAAATTAATTTGAGATTCAGGCAGAGACTTAAATACAATGATCCCTGCCCTACAGTTATTCTGCGGGGACGCAGCTCTCATCTTTGGGAAGTTGTAGTCTTAAAAAGAAAAAAATACTAAATAGTTTTTCAATCAAGATTCATCTGAATGAAAATCTTTTGTGACGTCATCATATAAAAACCAAGGTACCCATAAATCAGGACTGAAATACATATAGTGAATGCAACGTTGCCATTGCAACATTCGCCTGTGGTATTTCTCAGCAGTTAATACCACAAGTGCGTTGCTTTTTTAATCGATAATTGTTCTCAACCCAAAGTTACATTCCGAAGCTAAGAAAATACCGGGCGCATGCGCGAGCTGATAAAAACATTTATCGAAACTTAAAGGTGCCTCTTCGCCTAATGACAGGTTGCAGCATCTAGCGCCGTCTACCATTCAATGTATCACTTGATTTCAACAAGCGAAGGAATGCGCAAAGATTAATTTCTTTTTACACGACAAAATAGCCACGACGTGTCTCCTTAATTATTGAACGTAAAGTTGGTGCGTCCACGTGCACCAGGGAGTACGCGGTCAAAGTTAACAATGTCAATGTCACTAGATGGCGCCCATCTAGCGGTTCAAAACCTGCCTTTCAAAACGGTCGACGTTAAGCTTAACTTTACCACTTGCTTCCTGGTGCACCTGGGTGCACCAACTTTACACTCAATAATTAAGGAGGCACGTGGCTTGTTTACTGTACAAAAAAAAAATTTGTGTGCTCTTTCCTCTGTTGAAAGTAAGGGCTAGATAGATCTATGTAGCGACAAATGGCTATAGATGCTGCAGCTTGTGATTTGGTGGCAATCCCCTTTTAAGGCGGGTTACCACCAAACGAATGCTTGCAGCATCGAGCGCTATAGTTCTCTATAGAGCAGTGACACGACGTAGTATTAATGTATATAACTCTATGCTGGAACCTTAATGGGTTAGCTGCAAGGGGCACTGCAGAGAGAAACAGAAGGGCGTCATACTGAAGCCGATGCTGTGAAGAGTGATTTCTTAGACCTAAAACGCGATTTTTGTTGGCGGAGAAAACAACGTTATTTTAAGCCTAAGAAATCCACTCTTCCGTTGTTTTTTCCTCCATTTTTATTCAGGGCACCTTGTAGTTATGCCCTCCAAAACCCATACTGGTGCCAATATGGCGGCAAATGTCAATGCTCTATTGCTTACTCGCAACAAGCAGAGGAATGCACAAAGAAATATGTTTAAACACAACAAACAAACTACGTTCCTAAAGAATTACTCAGTAAAAGTTTGGTACGCCCTCGTGCACCTGGGACGACGCTGTAAAGGTTAACGATACTAATGTTATTAGAGGGCGCCACGGAAAAATATAAAGAAAATCCCTGGCGCCATCTATAGGGACATGAATATCGCTAACCTTTACAGCTTTCTTCCAGGTGTACGAGGACGTCCCATATTTGTACTCAATAATTAAGGAGGCACGTGGCCTGTTTGTTGCGTTTAAAAAGTTTGCTTTGTGCGTAATTCCTTTGCTTCCTGCGAGAGAGAACTCGATAGGCTTAGATGCTGTGTCACTCAACTATCCGGTGCGTCGTTAAGTGTTTAGAAATTGGCTTAGGCCTACTTTTCGTTATGTGGCGTTCAACCTGGAAATTACACAATTCGATCGTAAAAATAAAATAGAGGAACGAAGCCACAGTTTAATCTGATAATTTACCCAGTGCTTGTTTTATCCGTTTTAAAGACGTCTTTTCACTTTTTCAACTCCTAGATGGAGCACCGTAGAATCTTGGAGCAATATAAAGAAAATAGCGGTAAATAAAAAAAATGGAACAACACTATTCGCAGAAGCGCCGCGAATTTAATGACTAAAACGAGTTCACGTGACCCATATCAGCCTATTGGATGACGGAGAATCTGGAACGAGGATGCTGCGTTTAGACTATGGACAACGCTCTCGAAATGGTGAATCGGCGCCTTTAAGGAGACGTGATTGGCTGGTGGCACGTGGAAACGTGGTACTTAATAATTTTCTTCATTGTGTTTCATCATTCTTGTTATTTTTTACGTACAACAATCAGTCTGGGATGCCCGGTTTCAAAAAAGGCCTTTTCCTACTTTTTTTTTATTATTTTTCTATTTCTAATTTCTTTTTAACGTTTCTTCACCGACTTTTTTCCGAATTAAGTTCGTCGGCATACTTTTTTCCGTTGCTTTCTTCTGTTTTTCTATTTATTTATTTATAACTTTTTTTTTGTCTGCTGACGAGGATTAACGAGAGTTAGGTTGGCCAGCATCTATCATACTGACAAGCAGACCCGGTAATTCAATAAAGTCGATGTTTAATTAGTAAGCTTTTAAGCTTTTAAAAGGAAAACGGGGAAAAAAAGGAGGGGTGGGGCACGGGTTGTAAAGTAGCTATCCATTTGCGCTATAGATGGCTAGAATGGAATATAAAGCCATGCATCCCTTGAATTTACAGGCCTGACATAACTAAAAAAAATGGAAATGCAGTAAAAGTAAGGGGTGCCAAACAATGATAGCCCCCCACCCCCATCCCTTTATTGGCGTCACGAACAGATTGAAGACAAGCAGGGTAGGAACTAGGAAGACAACAATGAGTCAAAAAGCTCCATGTTGAACTCCATTTTTTGAATGTGTGTGAAAACTTTGGATCCATCCTGAAGGACAATGTTGAAAAAAAGGATGCTTTCTGAACTTTTAGCAACTCGAGATAGTCGTACTAAGATGGAGGAGCACATCGATGCTGTGCTTCGAAAACTGGAGTTTAACACGGATTTTTTTGAGTCACTTTTGCCTTCCAACCCTGCTCGTCTTGAAGCTGTTCGTGACGCCAATGGAGTGATCACTGGATATTGAGCTTATGAGTGTAAACTCACAATAAAGTAGGCTATAGTGCTCGCGGCCCATCTTGAGTTCGCCCCAGAATGAAAACAAATAATCGATTGTATTATTTTGGTATCGGAGTGCCTTGTTGATAGCCAAAATAATTACAAAACCAATGGCGGTTGTCGATTAAAGCCGCCCCCTCCAGGAAGACGTATCCGATCATAAAATACGTGCAGGACTCAAGATACGCCGCCCACACAATACGTATTGGTACTTTATTTTTTTCCTCTCATGCTTATTTTACTTTGTGGAAGGGGCGGGGGGGCGGGGACTATCATTGTTTGGCATCCTGCATACTTTATCAGGAATGCTCTTATATCCAGATTCTACATTTCATTAAAAAAAACTCTTTATAAATGTCCCAGGCCGCACAGAAGCCGCTCGTGTGAACTGGGTATATTTTGCATTTCTTTATGTTTCACTTTTAAAGAAGGTATTTATAATTATCTTGTAATCTCTCAGCTGACCTATACGTTTAAAATAGCAGCGCTAAGTTTTGTACTACAAGTAAAAGAAAAGGGAGTAAATGTCTTGGGAGCCTTACGTCATCTTAAACAAACAACTTTTTTAGGTGAACTGGCTAAATGCAAGGTGCACTCTTGGCCATTGAGAACTACCTTCGTTACTAAAACAACCAGGTCTGTGTGTGAAACGAAATCTCGATAAAACAAAATGGGCATCGTTGCACACATCAAGACTACCTATATTTAAAAGGCTTAACGCTCGGTTTCACGTAGCATGCTAGACGCGTCGTCCAAACGTTGCGCTGAACTGAAAGCACGAAGAGCGAAAAACCCCAATCGTAGCATTGATTAGTGTTAGCGGGATGCACAAAAACGTGATATCTTCTCATTATTGGATTTACTGGTGTTGCAGCGCTAAACGAACATTATTTTACGGTAATGGTGACTATTCTTGAAGTCTTCGGACGATTTACTGCTACGTCAATGGATCGTTTAACACATTTTTAATGAGAATTGAAAACGCCGTAGCGTGTTATACAGTACAATACACACGTAACCTTGGTTGTTCTTCTGCTTGAAATTCATGTAATTAAACCTCCGGAGGCTTTGTTTTGTCGTCGACTGAACAAAGAGGTACGTAGCAATGCAGTGTAGGTGTCAATGCAGTGTTTTAAGTTTGAAATCCACGTATAGCGTGTCACACGTACCTTTCACAGTTCAGTCCGCATGTTCATTTTTGGGGTGCAAGTAGCGCGACTGGTGGCAGAATCGGTGGGTAACTGGAAGACGCGTCGAATTTCTAACGTTAAGCTTTTACGTATAGGTAGCCTTCCAACCTCGCAATACGATTACAACCATACAAAATGGCAAACTAGGCTACGCATCACCCCACTCCCCCCAATCCTCGTGCCCTATTAATTTAGCCTGTAATACATTATAATCAGCAGTTGTTACCAAATAAGAGTGCAATTGATTTTTTATTTTTTATTTACGAAGATTTCTAACAGGACGGCTATCCGTTTTCCAGCAAATTCCAAACATTCCTTTGCATCTGCCAACACTTTCTTAACAATAGGAAGTTGTTTATGCAGCAAATCTTGTTTACTTGCATGTTTACTGGAGGTCAATGGCCAATCTTAGTCTTATGTGGATAATCTTAAGGTGGGCATTATCTATGTCTAGTAATTTAATTTCCGTTTCCTGCCTCTAGAACCTTCTAGAAGCTTCCATTTCCCATAATACCCTTGATATTTTGCGGTTGTCAGGGGCTACCAAAAGGTATTTAAGCAAAAGGGCCAGCATGGAAAAATCAGAAAGCCTTAGAGCCAGCCAACTGACTGGTCCTCCTTCGACCCCTGCTAGGTCTCCTAGTTAGGGGGATTTTTGGTTAGGCCTTTAGTAGGCCCAATTGTTGGTTAGGCTCTTTTCCCCCAACCTAAACTAAGCCTATTTTCCCAACCCTAACTTAAGTCCAAAGTTCCCTATAGATTCCCTTAGAAGAGTTTTGATTTAGTCTAATTTCCATGCTCTCCCACTATTTTTCGTCAGTTTATTTGCGTGCATGTATACAATAATACGACTTATTATTGACGTGTCGAAATAATTGGGCTACAAAATGGGTGATAGACGCGGCCGTTTTTTCCCCCGGCGTCGTACTTGCTAGGAAAGGCTATAGGCTTAACGCACTTTGCATGAGACGCATAGCAAAACCTCACGACACTCCCGTAACAGCCACTGCATACATTATGGCTTTTGTGTTAGTTCTAAACTCTCCACATTTACTCACCCAGGATTCGAAATACTTTACGACGTTTTAAACTATCCCCCGAGCTTGACTGTGTTAAGTTTTACCGTGCTTTCCTAACGAATTTGAATTCGTCGCTGGGTATGGGCTCGATTGAGCACGCGTGTCGGTAAGGTGCACCTATCATACCAGGCAAAAACGTGCGATACTCGACGCGTGCTGAGTCATTATTTCAGCGGCCTGACTCTATATATGATAATGATTTGAAGGAGGAAAAAGTCAAGTCAAAAAAGGAGCAGAAACAGGGATTTGATCCGGGAAACCTCCGATTACCACACGGGACCAAGATATTGTCCAGAACAGGCGAAATAGACCCCATATATAGATGCAGAAGGAAAATGGGTTGGCACAGACTGGCATGGAGTTTTCCAGAGTCCCCATTCCAGTTATTAGCTTCTTCAGACAACTATAGCTGAACTGTGACCCTATTCAGCCATTTAAACGGGATATAGTAAACGGGATGTCCTGGGTTCGAGTCCCAGTCGGGGCAGTAGTCTTTTCTTTCTTTCTCAGACTAGTGTATTGTGTATCCTCACAAGGACAGTCTTTAATGCAGACTGCTTGCTTCATATAGCCATGCGATTGCCGGTGGGAATAAAGTCCATCTGTATCGTGAAATTCGTTGCGCTACCAATTGCGTTGGTTTAGATTATAATTGAATACAAACTCGCAGGGTGATATACGGAACTCCTGAATCATATGGAAAACAATTTATTAACTTTCGGTCTATTTTCAATAATTGTTGATCTTGTTCACACGCTAAAAAACACACTAAATGCCACATCAATGGTCAACAGTCCATGAATGAAAACGACGCAGATATACCAAAAATACAATTATCTTACAATTTAAAAGCGAAAAAGGACGCATCGAAGCTACATTCTCGTAGCCACTGTACTGTATGAACAGTGGAGAGCACCTACAGGATATGAGAATGTAGCTTCGGTGTGTCCATCTTCGTTTTAGTTTTCTGTACAGCCGTGACGCCTGGGAAGACTAAAGCCGCTTCCACGTTGGACCCCAAACGCGGTGTTCGGGATCCAGGCACCGGCTTGTGCCCACAGGCAAAATCTGACTGACACCCTTCCTTCTTTACTGATTTGCACCCTGAAACTTTGACATCGCGTCGAAGGTCCGGACTTTAGTTAATCGTTCTCTCGCTACAATATTTTCGGCGCCATCGTTGTAGATTTCTCCCCTTTCCATTTCCATTTCCCGTTTCCTCCTCCTGCTTTCCCTCTATCTCTCTATTGCTTATCAACGCTCCAAGAATCAAAACGTTTCCCTAAAGCGCGGGCCTGCGCTCCGACCCTTTCCACACTGAAACACGGGGTCGGGGTCGACGTCTCAAGTACCGACCGAGCAGGACTTGAAAGTCGGGGTCGGGTCCGGACCCCAAGTCGGAGTCGAGTGTGGAAAGGTCAGCCTCGGGTCCGGAATTTTTCCCCAGTGTGGAATGGGTATAAGCAACGACTTTATCTGTCCGTCCGCCCTTCCGTCGCCTTTTTCAGTGGTAGTCAAGTGGACTTCAAAAAACACGGTAAATTAAAACATCGTTACTTCCTTACAGCTAATAA